>JAKVQU010000035.1:0-101652 GCA_030462985.1 Schwanniomyces sp. yHRVM31
CCTTTGGTGCATCTTTAGACCTGCCGGTAAACGTAAGTTTCTTCAAACCTTCGACTATGCTCTTTTCCAAACTGTTCCCTTCCGAATCCATTTCGCGGCGCTACCAAGTGTAAGAGTTCTACTCTTTATAGACGTGTTACTTATATTATAACTAATATTTAATTATATATAATGTCTGATCTCCATTCATATCAAGTTGGTCTCCTAGATATGAATACTTAAATACTATTCCAAATAGCAATACTCCTCATAGCAATCTTCCATAATGTTCCATAATGCCTCAATGTCATTCATATTCATTCATCGTATATTCATTCTTATTATTCATAACTTTATCTCTCATTAGGCATCTTAATCACATGTCATATCACATTCTATGTCATGTGCTTAATACAATCTTGATCTCTAACATAACAACATGTTGAGCCGGTCTAGTATAGTGGTTAGTACAGTTCGTTGTGGCCGAACAAACCCAGGTTCGATTCCTGGGACCGGCAGTTATGTTACCATTTTTTTGATCCAAGAAGACTTCTTTTTTAATACAGCGCAAATAAGATAAAACTAAGGAATTATCATATTTATGCTTTTTTAACTAGTTCTTATAAACTTTTAGATTTTCAATAATTTTTATTTTTATTTGTTATATTTAGAAATTATAGATCAATGTTAACATTTTCTGAAAATGATATCACAGATTGTTGAATCAGTTTCACCATTTGTAGTTCTAACTCCATTTACTTAATTACCAACTTGAGTCATACGTGCCAAAGAGTCTCTTATTAATTGTCTTGACCTTCATCCTTTAATACACCATTGATCATAATTAAAGCAAATGACACAATAACAAAATATAAGATATGTAATACTGCATACAAAATGTATTTTTGAAATGTATTAAAAGCTATTAATATTGTGCTATATGCTGGTGGTACTGAGTAACCTAGAATATACTCAATTTAGATATCCTTTACACCCCGGCGCACCACAAAGACACTTAATTCTCTCAGCGTCATTAGTTTCCCTTTCAAACTTGTAGTCATAAGTTAACTCTTCATTTGCGTCTATGTCTCTCAAGGCGTATATAACAATTCTTTTCTGACCTTCCACTTTGATAATTTTAGCGGTACAACTAGGATCACAGCAATGGTTAATAAATCTAGCAATTCCACCTTTCTTTGTTGCATCTATTACAGTATTTTCATCAACCCGGAATAAGTAAGATGATCCAATACCAGTCTTTAAATAACTTTTTTCTCTATGTTCAGCCACTTGTTGTCTAATCAGTTCACCTACATACTCAATTATCATTTCTTTAGCTGCAATTGGCTCTAAAGCATACAATCCCCAATTATGGATAGCAGATCTTGCAAAAGTTACGGGCTTTTTACGCTTTGTTAAGGCATTTAAACTCAAAGCCTCTGTCTCAGAGCCCAACTGTGCACTTACATCAGCAGCAAACCTACGATTATTAGCTCTATTAACACGAGAACTTTGAATATTGTTGTTGTTCCCGGTATTACCATTACCATTGATATCATCATCGTCATGCTGCACTGTTTTAATAGGTTTATGAATCTTTCTGCGTAATGGTAAATACTGAATCTTTTCTGCCTCTTTGATCTTTTTAAAGCCTTCGCTTCTGAAGGCTCCTGAGCTTGAATCAAGACTAGAATCAAATTGTTCAATCAAATCCACATCTTCTGCGATTTCCAATGACTCCATTTTAAAATCCTTTTGTTTCCAGGCCCAATATTCGATATTTCCAATTTCTGAAGGTCCAGTTTCATATTCGGATAATACCATATTTGCTAATCTTAAATCTTCTTCATCTTTTATGAGATCTTGTAACATATCCAAGTCAAACACATCGTTTGGCAATCTTTGGGCCTCTTCATAAACCGTACGAGGGTAGTCTTCCGTTGGTTGGTATATGAGATCGACATTAGTATAATCTGGTTCCTCATCCTCATCTTTACCTCTGTCCTCTGCTTCATTTGCTTCTATCTCAACCTCAATACTTTCATTTTCACGCTCATCCTCAAGTTCACCATCTTTCATCTCTTCATCTTCTGACGACGAAGAGTCATAAAGAAGCGATTTTCTTAGTTCTGTTTTCTTATGCTTCTTTGGAGCAGGCAATTCGGTAGTATCATCATTAATTGTATTAATCGAAGTCACGCTTCTTTCTCTCTTCAAGCCTTGACTAACTGGTGTAATAGATCTGCTCGATTCTTCATCCGAATCATCAGAATCGTTTACAAAGTTAAGAGATCTTTGCATTGGAATTAAATGCTTCTTCTTTTTTAAACTCACACTTCCATTCTTAGCTTCTTCTCTTTTCTTGAAACTTGGAAGTGACGACGCCATTTTCTTCATAGCAAGAATATTTCGAGCGTTTTGCTTTAAGACGTCAGAACTATTAACAGCTGGCAGTGATGCTTTAGTTTCGTCTTCCTTCTTCTTTAAATCCTCAATCAAGTGGGGATATTTATCATGGCTTAATAAATCAAGTACAGTAGGTGCTATGATTCTCTCTCTTATATCTTTAGCTAAGAAAGTCTGGAATTCATTCATCAACATATTAACCGCTTCATCAATATCATCAACCTTACTTCCCTTTGATGCATTTGCATCTTCTTCTAATATCGAAGTATTATTCTCTACTATATAACCTTCAGGAATGGATAATTCCATGAATAATCTATATTCGTAGAATCTTTTTCCATCTTCATTGACAAAGCATCTTTCACATTCCTTTAAAGAATTGAATACCACATAGAATCCTGTGGAATGCAGTAAAACTCTTGTCCATCCATATTTATTAAACGCTCTTTTAATATCTTGTGAAGGTACCTTTCGGGTTGGAATATATTTATCACGAATGATTATGTACGGACGATCTTTAACAACTTTTCTGATATCTTTAGGTAATAGGACACCATTAATTACCTTATTATTACTTCTAACTGATAGAATCGTTGAATTTGATTTTAATTCAACTTTCAATATATGAGACTTAAATATTGGAATAGTAGAGATAGTTTCATCAATCACTTTCTCTTTTTTTCTGAGTTCCTCTCTGCGCTTTACTTCTTCTTTCCTTCTAGTTTCATCTATTTCTTTTTGTCTCTTCTTCTCTTCTTCCTCTCTTTTCTGCTTCGAAATTCTGATTTTATTTTGCGCCACTTTGACCTTTGACTGAAGTAATACATCATTATTATCATTGAGGGCTAATTTTAAATCAACGCCGTCTATTTTTGGATTCTCTTCCTGCACTCTTTTAATGAATTGTTTAGCCAACTTCATAGACTTATCAGGTGTGCCTTGAAATCTAAACTTAGCTATTCCTAATGGTACAGCATTAATAGGATCATTGAGTAATTGGAAAACCTTAATATTATCACCATAACTTCTAATAAAATTCTTCAAATATAATTCACTCGTTGTAGTTGGAAGATCCCATATCACTAATTCAGTTTGAGGAGCCTCACCTAACGAGTCTTCATCATATACAAATCTTGGTTGGGGAAGTAATTTGAATGGAAATTTTTTTGATTTCTTATTTGGTTTCAGGAAATACTGAATTAAATTAATCCTTCTAGGATCTGTTACATCCAGTTCTTCTATACCATCTCCATGAAATCTAATCTTCTTAGACTTAGCTTTTCGCTCGTCCTTTGAAAGGGTCTTATCAAGTTCTGGATCATAGATTACTTTATAATTCTTCTTTTCATCAACCTCACCATAGAATGCTATTTTATCCAAATAATCACTATGTATGAGTAATTTTTCAAACTTCTGGTCTGCTTCATTTACTCCGGTTTCTAAATGTGTACCTTTGATACAATGCTTATTAGATCTTATTTCAACATCAGACATTGAACTTCTAATACCAGATTTACTAGCTGAAACTGATTTTGAACTCACCCTACTGGATTCCCCTGGTGTTGAAACAGGTGTCGAGTTGGAGGAACTATAAGAGGAATCATGATGTCTTACTCCATTTCTATATTCGGAGTCCCTATCTATTCTTCCATACGGCGGTTCTTTATCGTAATAAGGCGATGGGTGATAAGCTCTCCTTGACTTGTATCGTTTATCATTGTAGTTTCCCCTATAGCCACCATTATATCTATGACTATTATATGACATCAAGAACGAAATACCTGGAAAACACTATATTTTGACTTTTTTACTTATCAATCTAACAATTATAAAATATATATCAAAATCTTATTTACATAAAGTTAAATTTGACAGCTTTTGATAAATAGGTAAAGTATATAGTTATGCCTATATGTAATCCTTGTATTGACTATGGCGAAATTATATCTAGTCTTACTAGTGATAAATCAGTAAAAATCTCTCGCGTCAAAAATAATTCTGCTAACATATATGCAGTACGGGGAACATATAGTAAAGTGCCAGAGAAATCAAGAATAAATAATAATTTTATTATGAATGAATGAACTTATCTAATTTATATAGTACGTAAAGGCATCAAGTTCGAGGTTAATTTCAAAGTTATCGTACGAATATATTACATGCCCATTATTAGTCCATATTTTGTCAAGTAAACAGGAAAAATAAGAAATCAAATGCAGGAAATAAACTGGTGTATAAGGGTAGAATACGCTGTGAGCTCTCCCTAAATTTACTTGGTTCTTATGTGCTTTAATGGGCCAGCTGAATGGTAGAAGTTGACTGAGTAGTCTTTCTTTCTGAAATGCCTCTTTTTTGGTTCTTGAACATAGTGATCCCATCCTTGGCCATCAGCAAATCTGATAGCAGATTCCTTTGTGTCAAACTTCAAAGATGTACCTTGCATGTAATCAGAAGATCCTTGGTAACCCATCAAATCGTTTTCCCATCTGTTACCTTTGCCTAAAACATCCCAGTCGATCTTCCAAAAAGTACCGTTATGGTTGGAAGATTGAGTAGCTGGCTTAGCTTCTTTGTAAATACGAACAACTCTGTTAGTGGTTAATTCCTTTGGGGCACCGGAAACAATTTCATTTTGTTTAACTTGCTCATATACTTCTGGTGCTTTTTGTGCTCTGATAGCGCTGACTGATAAAAAACGGACATTGCTTGCCTTTAATGATTGTGTGATACTTCTGGACAACATTTTAATTATATTTATTTTAATTCCAATTCTGTTGTAGGATTAGATTAATACTATTATTGTCACTTACAGTAACCAAGAATTGTTTTATTCTGGTTGGTTAGAAAAAATTGAGAACGTATATTTACCCGGATTATATGTTAATCACGTGAACAAGGTATGTGATTTATTTTTCAACTACACGATGCCAGAGTTCCAATGGATATTGATGTCTAGGTTGAATTTTAGTAAATAATAATTGCAAATGAATGTTTCGCAGGCAAAGCAGTCATTGAAAGATGTTATACCCACTTATCAGTCTGATGTGCTGCCTCAATTGTTGTCATATATCGATTCTTTGTACCATATTAGCTTACAAAAGAAACCACTGCTACCGAATAGATCTGAAGTAGCAAGATACCATATATGTGCATACTTAGCAGTGGAAAAGTATCAGAATATGTTTGATTTACCAGAACCTGTGCAAAATAAAATTCCAGCTCAACCTAAAATTGTAGATAAAATATTAGATGATTTCAGGGCTAACTTGATGGGGGAAATCAGATCAGTTTCATCAACACCACTTGGCTCACCTCGAGCACAAAAATCACCTTCGAAAAGCTCCAATTATTCCACACCTCTCTCAACCCCTTCAAAATTACATCATACTTCACCCATGAATTTTCAGACACCAAAGCTGACTAAAGTGAAGATAAGCTCGCCATTGAAGAGGCTACAAGCATTACGAGATGAAGACTCAGAGCCAAACAAGAAGCGCAAACCTAGTGAATTATTGAACGATGAAGAATCTCCATTCAATCCTAAAGTCGTTTCATCTCCCGTTGGATCACAGACTATTTACAAATACGATAAGAAACATATTACGATTCCAGACTTTATATCATTTTGTAACAATTTCTTTATTCCAGCAGATATTACCCCCATGATGATCGAGACGTTTCTAGAGAATAAGCACAAGTTTACTAAGAAAAGTGAATGGCTTCTTGGATGTGGTATGGTCTATGCGGCATATGTGAGGATCAATAAGGTTCTCCTAGAGAAGAAAATTGGTGCAAAAACGCAGTTTCAAAATCAATTATTCCAATATCAAAAAGGAGGGCTTATGAAATGGAATATGCTCTTATGGTGTAATATTATAGAGGACTCTGTCAAGGATACTTCTTGGATAATTGAATTAGAAAAGAGATACATCTATGGTTATGGGGAGCTTGAGGATGAGATCCGAATTAGAGAAATCAAAACTAAAATTGGTGAGGGTTGGGAACTTGCTGAAAGCTTCGGCAGTATGATTACTGGTAATCAACTTTTGGACTCAGAATCTCAAAACACGTACTACAAAACTTGGACCGAAAGGGTATTAAACCAACTATAATCCATATAACTACTTTAGTTACCCGCACTTCGAAAATTTTTCAAAATGTGTACAATACATAGATAGCATTAAATGTAATACTAATACGAATATTCACTAATACACTTGTGTAATATATTATCTGAATTATTATATTATATAATATCTTTTTTACGTTTATCTGATTACTTTATATTACATCTAAAGGTTAAACTGTTATTTTTCGATAGAGACTATAATTTACAACATTTGATCTAGCATACTTTTTGCCGCTAAATGACTCTTAACCAAACAAAGAGAAAACTATCTGACATTTCAGTGGATGGAGAATCTACTAAGAAGATATCATTAATCAACACTCAAGAAAATGGATATTACACAAATGAATCAGATGAATCAGATGCATCATATGCATCGCAACCTGTATTCGATGTTGGATCTACAAGTAATAATAATCGTTGGCAAGAAACTATTACTAAAGTTGTGAAGTCAGTTGTATCTATTCAATTTTCACAAGTTAGTAATTTTGACACAGAGACTGCTATAGTGAGTGAAGCTACTGGATTTGTAGTTGACTCAGAAAACGGTTATATTTTAACTAATAGACATGTTGTGGGACCAGGTCCATTTTGTGGTTATGTAGTATTTGATAATCATGAAGAGGCTGTTGTCAAACCTATATACCGTGATCCTATTCATGACTTTGGATTCTTACAATTTGATCCTAAATCAATTAAGCATATGAAAATTTCACAACTTGAGTTAAAACCATCTTTAGCAAAAGTGGGTACAGAAATCAGAGTTGTCGGTAATGATGCCGGTGAAAAATTATCCATTTTAGCTGGGTTCATTTCTAGATTAGATAGAAATGCACCAGATTATGGTGAATTGACTTATAATGACTTTAATACTGAATACATACAAGCAGCGGCTGCAGCATCTGGTGGATCTTCTGGTTCACCTGTTGTTAACGAAGAAGGATATGCTGTTGCCTTACAAGCAGGTGGATCTTCTGAAGCATCTACTGATTTCTTCTTACCCGTATCCAGGCCGTTGAGGACATTGCGTTGTTTGCAAAATAATCTTCCAATTACCAGAGGTGATATTCAAGTTGAGTGGCAATTGAAGCCTTTTGATGAGTGTAGAAGATTAGGTTTGACGGAAGAAGCAGAGTCCAAAGCTAGAGAAATTTTCCCGGATAAAATTGGATTATTGGTAGCAGAGTTGATATTACCTGAGGGTCAAGGCGATGGATTGGTCAAAGAGGGAGATACTTTAATTTCAATTAATGACGAATACGTCTCCACGTTTGTTAGAGTAGATGAAATATTAGACGAGAATGTTGGAAAGGAAATAAAATTTGTTCTTCATAGATGTGGCGAAGAAGTTATCATTAATATAAAGATTGGAGACTTGCATTCCATTACTCCTGATAGATATGTTGAAGTCGCAGGAGCATCGTTTAATGATCTTTCTTACCAAGTTGCTAGGTGCTATGCAATTCCTGTAAGAGGTGTATTTATAAATGACGCATCTGGTTCCTTCGAATTTGCAGTGTACGAGAAAAATGGATGGATACTCGAGACCGTTGATGATAAGCCAACTCCAAATTTGGATGCATTTATTGAAGTTATGAAAACTATTCCTGATAAAAAGAATGTCCCACTCACTTATAGACATGTCACTGATTTGCATACTGAATATGTCAATCTGGTTTATATTGATAGGCACTGGCAGTCATCATTTAGATTAGCCAAAAGAAACGATACAACTGGTTTATGGGATTTTACTGATATTCAAGATAAACCATTACCACCAATGGAAAGTGAACCCAGAAATGCTAAGTTCATAGATATCCCATTCAAAGAAGGATGCTCTTCACTAGTTCGCTCTTTTGTACAAGTCAGAACAATATCGCCAATTCCAATTGATTCTCCTCCTCTAAGGAAAGAGATCGGTTATGGTGTTGTTATTGACGCTACAAATGGTTATGTCTTAGTTTCTAGAAAATTTGTACCACATGACATGTGTGATATATTTCTTGTTTTTGCTGAATCAATTGATGTATCGGCAAAGGCTGTATTTTTACACCCTAACTTAAATTATGCAATTGTGAAATACGATCCAAAACTTGTGTTAGCGGATGTTAAAACGCCTAAGTTTAGTAACAAGCGTTTAAGAAGAGGTGAAAAGGCATATTTTGTTGGTTATAATCATAATTTAAGATTAGTCGCGGATGATGTTACTGTAAGCTCTGTTGCTTCCCTTAATATCCCCCCAAATCCATTATCTCCTCGTTATAGAGGAACAAACCTAGAAACTATTATCGTTGACAATAAACTTAGTCAAGAATGTAGTACTGGTGTCCTTGCTGACTCCGATGGTACTATTAGAGCATTCTGGTTAACTTATTTAGGTGAATCTAATTGTGAACAATCTACAGATGTGTTTTATAAAATGGGCTTAGACGTAACTCATCTTACAGAAGTAATCGAGAATTTGAAATCAAACAAAGTCCCAGATAATCTTAGAATCTTAGATGCTGAATTTGCAACCCTTCCAATTTTAGCTTGTAGAAGCAGAGGTGTTCCACAAGAATGGATCACAAAATTCGAGGAAGTCTGCGATGATGAAATGAAGTTCTTGACCGTTAAAAGGGTATCGGGGTACTTCAAAAGTCAAAAGCCCAGTCCCCTTAAAGCCGGTGATATCATTTTATCAGTTGATGGTTCTATTGTAACAACAATGAGGGATTTCAATACTATGTACCATAAAGATAGCTTAAACTTCAAAGTTATTAGACAAAAGAAGGAATTAGATATTAATGTTCCAACTATCGAAACAAGCAGTTTGAATACTTCTCATGCTGCTTTCTGGTGTGGCGCTCTATTACAAGCTCCTCATCACAGTGTTTGTCAAATTATGGAGAGTATTCCATCAGGAATATATGTTACCAAGAAAAGTTCGGGGGGTCCTGCTCAACAGTACGGAATTGCCACAAATAGTTTTATCTCTCATGTCAATGATATTGAAACCAATAACTTAGAAGACTTTATCAAGGTTGTCAAAGACATTCCTGATAATACATATATAAAATTAAGACTTGTATCTTTTGATAGAGTCCCTGTTGCTATTTCGGTTAAAACTAACTACCATTATTTCCCTACAGCGGAACTAAAGAAAATTGATGGTGAATGGAAAGAAATAGAACATAAACGCACATAAATAGATTTAATGAAATTGCATTCTTATTTATTAATATATACAAGTAGTTATGCATACTATGTATTAATGAATCCCCTTTGGCCTGAAGAGCTAATAATATACATGTTGGAGCAAATTATTAAAATATTTTGCATCATTAGTTTATAAAAACTTCTTTAATTTCTTTAAATGCCCACCCTTAGAAGTAACTGTAGTAAATGAATCTAAATGACGAATGGAATTACTGCTGAATCCACCATTACCATGATTTCTTCCAGCCTGCTTTCTCTTAAAACCATCAGCAGTTTTAATAAATCTCTTAGCTGCAGATTTGTGAGTCTTCATTTTATTTCTTGTTTGTATCATCATATTGAGAATTGGCTTTCTAGAAAGTATAGCTCTTTGGGCATTTTGAAAGAGAGACCCAAACATTTTAAATAAAATATCAAGTATTAGATATATATGTGATTTCAACACATTGAAAAATTCGAAATATTTAAATTATCCCGCACACGACTCAAATATTTTAAACCATAGTTAAACATAATTTTGGAATTATTGTTACGTCAAGTTTCGTCTTCAGAAGACTCGTATTCTACTAAAATAGGCTGTAAAGGCTCTTTTCTAAGTTTCTCGCCTTGAATGCTGGAACTAGAGTAGGATTTGGATTTTTGTACATCTGAGGCTTCAATAATGTTTGATCCTTGTATTATATCGTTTAATTCACCATCTTTTTCCTTTAGACTCCTTAACAGACTTATATATTCTACATTATTCCGCTGGCCAATTTTCTTTTTTATAATCGGAGTAGGTTTGATTTTTGTAGAGCTCAACTTTAGGTTATACTTAACAGATTCCACAGAATTTTTTTGTTTAAGGGAGTCTTGTCTTAGCTTAGCAAATTCTTCTAGTTCTATTCTTTCATTTTCTTTGATTAATTTCTCTTTTATTACATCATCGGCCTTTAGTTTTCGGTAAAATTCTGCTGATGCTTCATCCAACTTATAGGAGGAGTTCTTCGACTCCAACATTCTCTGGTGTTCCAATTGCTTCAATTCTTTATGAATGTTAGAATGGTATTGATCGCTACATTGTTTAATAGTAAGTACGTACCTTTACTCTCCTGTAATTGTTCATGTAGTGTTTTTCTTCTCTGTTTAGTATCATAACTGTCATCCGTCTCTGGAATTTTAACTGATCGCTCCATATATATCTATTTATGTAGTTCACTCCTTTAATTATTTATCCGCAGAAACTTGACCTTATCAGTATCACTATTTCAATATCAAGTTTAATGCAATTTATTCACATTTCAAAAGATCTAATGGTTTTGTGTAATTTCATGTCTAACTTTACCATATCTATATCAATTAAAACTATTCTAAACTAATTCATGATTAACACGATTTTCTTATTAAATCTAGATGAATTCGTCATAATTCAAAGCGAAATATCTTGGTTCATCAAAAACATGGTATCTATGACCTCTAATACCATCTCCCCTGAACTTTTGTGGTAAACGTAAGTTTTCATCTACTTGATCTTCATCTATGAAGTGGTTACCATATAAGAAATCTAAATCATTCTCATTACGCTCTTCTTCAGATAATAATCTGAACTTTGCAATTTGTAATTCAGTATCAGTGATTGTGGATCTAGAGATTCTAGCATACGCGACTTTCTTTAAGTCTCTGAAAAGGATATATTCACACCATCTATCCCAGTCAGTACTATCAATATCATACATCCTTGATTTTTCGCTAACATACGTGTTATAGTTACCTTCCAATGGCGTGGTTACCAAATAACTTAATAAAACCAATGGTCTATTAGAATCGCCCATAATTCTCTGAAGTTCCAAACTTTGTAATCTACGGTCTTCTTCGTCTTCTTCTTGACCAGAGTGGAAAACAACAACATCCACCAATTCTCCATAAATATCAAGAGTGGCATGAATAGCTGGAGCCAATTCCCCTACTGGAGACGGTAATAAATGATGAGAAGATTTAAGAATAGGAAATTTAGATAATAAAGCTGCACCCCAAGTATGCTTATTAGGACCAGGACCATAATCAACATACATTCCCAATTCTTCGGCGATTTTTTGTGTGAAGTCTCTATTTCCACCAATAAGCCTTTGGGTATCAGTTTCTAAGAGTCCAATAATATCTATCTCTGCATCGGCAATCAAGTTTTTCATTCTAGTATCACTTGACCACATATCATTATCTAATCCGAAATGGACACACCATATACCTGTAGTAAATGACCTGGAGTCTGCATTGTATGGAACAAATACTTCATTCGTATATCTTTTGAAGAAGATAGAAATAGATAAGGCCAATAATATAGAAATAATAGATAATGAATGTCTGAGCAACTTAGCACTCGATAAATTTATTTTAACAATATTTGAGGCATTCTTTCTTAAGTTGTAATTAAAAACACCACTTAAAATCATAAAATAAGAAACACCTAATACAATATCAGTTCTTTCTCTTAACAAATAACCAAGCGGAACAAATGCATATGCAACAATCCAAATACTAGCTAATGAAATTATTACACTAAACAAAAATCCCACAAAGAAAATTCCACTAGGGTTATAACCTACTAAAGATTGGAAAATAATAGGGCATAAAGTAGTCAAATAGAACAGGTATACCACGGCACCAATGTAACCTTCCCAATCCTTAAACGAATAGAGTGCATATGCACTAATACCTCCCACAATGAAATTATAGTACTTGCTGGAAAATATATCAGGATTCAATTTTAATGAAGCCAAAATACCTAATATAATGGATCCAATATGATATAAAGTTCCAGTTATTGGTGTAGGCCCTCTTATTGGATAACCTTCCCATGTCCATAATGCTAGTGTAGCGGAATCACTCAAGAAGGAATGTAAAGAGAAGAAGTAGCCACCAAACCCAATGGCAGACAATAAGAAAAAACCACCTACTCTTTGAGGTTTATTAGGTACAATTTGAGAGCTTAAAGATGGAGTGAAAAAAGCTCCCAACAAACCAATAAAAATACCTATTTCATTATAACCACCATTTTCTTTGTGCATGATTGGCCATATTGGGTTATTCGAGTAAGAGCTAAATTTCATAATCGAAGTTGTTAATAAGCCTAATATGAATGTAATACCATAGGAATTGAATTTAACACTATTATCATAGAAAGAATAAACCTCAACACAAAAGGCAATGATGGAAAATGTAGTACCTAATGTAATAAGCAATAAACGTGTTTCTGGTTCCTCTATTTTATAAGAACCAATACCTAATAAAATTGATAAAAATCTAGTAAAAAAAGGGAATTTCTTGAATAAATTCCTTATGAATGGAATAGCAATGAATATTGGTGCAACAAAAAATGAAATCACAACAACCTCATATCCGGAGAGCCCCATGTGCCAGAGAGGGAAGTACCATACACATACTAATAGAGCTGTGATGATGGTCCAAAACATGGTTGAATTAATAACGTTGGCTACAAATTCAATCATGGTAAAATCTTCAATAAAGAGCTGCAGTTCTTTAGAATTAATAGACGCTTTTTTTGGTTCTTGTGGCAACTTTGAGTAACTGAGTCCTTCTCCAGAAATAGATATTTCAAGATCAGCAAAGTCAACTAGAGACCAAGTATCAAATGCCACGTCTAATAGAATCAATGACCATTCAAAATAAGCATATGTCGAATAAGCACCAGCTCTATCGTGAACCTTATGTTGAATGTACCAATAAATAAGTGGCACTAATGTAAGGAAGAACAGCGATGCTGTAAGTATTCTACCTCTCCGAGCTAATGATTTTGCAGGAGATAATTTACTGATGCATATAGTCCAAGGAATAGTCAATAAAATGTAACTAATCATAAAGATATTATGCCAATCCATATCATCGGTTGACGTAATGTATACCCAACCACCACATGTAAACGTTCTAACAACCCCCGAAAATATCGCAAGGTATGGTAAAACAGATTTTTCTTTGTATAGTCTTATAAAGTTGAATAATAAAAGTAAGAATCTTGGACCCGAGGTAAGTGCAATCATAATCTGGAAAATCGATCTCTCAGGGTATCTGTCTCCAATAGTAGCGGAAACACTAGGGAACCACTCATCTGGATATCCCCAGGAAGAGTTCTTAACAATTTTATGATAATGAAGCCAACAGCCCACAATCAATGCTGAAATAAATGCTGAATATGCACAGGCTGCATGGGCAATTGCAATCCATTTAGCATTAAACTTCAAGAGAGACTTTCCTTCCATTCTTCACAAGTCTTTCACGCGTTAATAAACACAATTATACAACTTCTTACCTTGCTTTATTAACCCAAAGAGTGAATACTCAAAAACCCCAGAAGTAATATGAAAATGTTAACTCCTCATGGAAACATAAATCACATGATCACTCAATTTTGTGTAATTTTTCATTTCGTGTCCAAGTTCAAAATGATATCCAGTTAAAATCAATCTTTTATAATGAAATAATACACAGTAGTGAAGACTCCATCTTTTACATACGGGAATACAATATAAAATGGGTAAGTATAGAACACCAACTCAAGTAAATGAAGCATATACTAACGTATTAAATTAGCATTAGACAACTATAGTGAACATAAAAGACCAGACTTAGTATCTTTCGACGATATTGACTACGATGATTTCCCAGCCGTCCAAAATGCCAGAACATCTATGATCAGAGAACAATGGATAAGAACTCACTCCTTAAAGGTTACCCATGAAGCTTTGAGAAAATGTAAGTTATATCATGGCCAAGATGCTCAGAAGAACTGCAGACCTTTAGTATTGAAGTACATGAAAATGCTTGAAACTTATCCTTTGGAAGGTTACTTAGCATACCAAAAGAACGACCCATCCAAGTAAATGGATTATTCGTCATGTACAATAATGGACTCTCCATTTTTCAAAATGCATAATATTATCATATAAAAATCCTTCGTCTGAAAGATTTACATCCTCAAATAGACATTTTTTTCGTTTTTAAAGTTACTCGTATTGTGTCTATTTACCCATGGGCCATATTATATGCCCAGTAACATCTGCACAACTTTCTGCTGTATGGTGTAATATTTCTTTTTATATTTACATATACTTGACACCATTTTTCTAGTATTATAGTAATAATATTTATTTCTAGTAAGGAGTGCATGTTGTTTTTAAAGTAGTTTATACCTCAGTGAAAGATTGGATCAACTAGTTGTTAGTACATAAAAATTTAAATATAACTACAATTATCTTTTGGTATTCCATCAAAATATAGTAGATAATTGTTTCGGGTATTACAATTACATATCTATATAGGTATGAGGTAAATTTAAGTATATTAGGTAACATGTCTCCATTTCTTTAGATTATATGGTCTCTGATATACAATACCATATATATCTCGCTTTTAGGTTTCTCAATCTATTATAAAGAATCATACCTTTGTTTATAACAGCTACAGTTATGGACTAGTTATTGGATATAGCATCTGACAGTAGTTGGATATTATTTGCAATAAAAATTCAGGAGATACCAACAGAACATGAATGAGCCGCATCATATCTAAACATTGACCCTGAAATAGTTTATTTCTAGATCTTAGCAATTTTTATGAGCGGTTTGAAATAGAATTATAAACATTCTAATTTTGCAATACATTGCAAACTTTCAAGCAACTCCTAGGTTCAATGATTTCAATCACGTGCCAGGAATCATTAACTGTCGTGTATATTGGCCAATAATTGGCCAATCAAATTTGCTCAACGAAAAACCTCACCGGAACCCGAACAACTCTCAATTCTAGTGTTGGATTGGGTTTGTTAAAAACATCGATTTCTTTTGTTTAACGAATTTCAATAAGTCAAAACTAATAGAATATGTTTCGTTTAGGTGCCTCTCAAGTTGCCCGTACCTCGGGTGCTAGGTATGTATCTTTAAACAAAGTGGATTTACGTAGATTTCGATAGCATAAATGTGAAAAATGTCACCACACAGTTTGAAATACATGGATAATAATATCAATTGAAGATGTTTGGTGAGAATTGAGGGCTTTGGTTGACCTTTAAAATAAAACGTATACCTTTTTTTGGAAGTGAATTGATACCATTGACTAATTTTCAGTATAAACTTATTAGACAGGAGAAGAAAAATTTGGAAATTTGTTCAATATTGAAGTAAAGATGTACAGGTAGATAAGATATTTGGAGATTGATTTTTTTTGTGAAATACGTAGACAGCAGTATTGTTTATTTAAGAGAACACAGGTACTAACTAATATTTAGAAACTATGCTACTTTACGTGAAATTGAAATGCGTCTTAAATCTATTAAGAACATTGAAAAGATCACAAAGACTATGGCCGTTGTTGCTTCTACTCGTTTATCTCAAGCCCAAAGAGCAATGGCTTCTTCTAGGGTCTACAACAAGTCTGATTCTGAATTTTTTGCCAACGCAGAACCTGAAAAAGTTGATGCAGAAAAGAACTTATTAGTTGTTGTTTCCTCTGATAAGGGTTTATGTGGTTCTATTCACTCTCAAATCTCTAAGGCTGCCAGAAGAAGAATTGCTGAATTACAAGGTACTACTGATTTAGTTACCATTGGTGATAAAGCTAAGGTTCAATTATTAAGAACTCACTCTGACCAAGTCAAGTTAGCTATCAACGGTGTTGGTAAGGCTCCACCAACCTTCGTTGAAGTTGCTTTAATTGCTGACGAAATTAAGAAGTTAGGTGACTATGATAATGTTGAAATTCTTTACAATAAGTTCGTTTCTGGTGTCAGTTTTGAACCATCTACTTTCCCTGTTTACGGTGCCAATTCTATTGAAAAGGCTCCAGGTTTATCTAAGTACGAATTAGAAAACGAAGATATCTCCGAAACTTTATCCGAATTTAACTTAACCAATTCTCTTTTAACTGCCATGGCTGAAGGTCACGCTTCTGAAATCTCTTCCAGAAGAAATGCGATGGATAACGCTTCTAAGAATGCTGGTGATATGATTAACTCTTACTCTATCTTGTATAACAGAACCAGACAAGCTGTCATTACCAACGAATTAGTTGATATTATTACCGGTGCCTCTTCCTTAGATTAGGTAACATAAGATATTCTTAAATATTTTTATTTCTAACTAGAAGCTCACATTCATATTCAAAATTCAATAAATGTCTTTATGATTTATTAATATTATAATTAGCAAATATTCTAGAATATTAAGATATATATTATACAGGGTAAAAAGGATTAGTCAACTTTGATTGTTGTGTAAAGGGTTCTAACAAATATTAATCCTGTGACTACACCAACAGCACCAAAAGTAATCCCAATAAGTATAGAAGCCAAGGCCATGTATGAAAAGTAAAGTATAGCACTTATGAAGTCGATCACGTTTAAGTAAAATATGAAATAGTACACCGAATAACCATAAATGTACCAAGCTACCGCAGATCCAACTCTGAAACATAACCACTGCCAATCAGGGTTATTGTAGTTTGCTAAAGAAACGTATGTTGCAATTATACTTGATTCGGCAATTGCAATGACCAAAATGATAGTGGTCAAGAATAAGAACCCATACATGTAGTAGAATGTTGTTTTCTCTAACCAAATAGAGTTGAAAATAAATAATAGTTCAACATAAGCAACCAAAAATGGAATCAATCCAAATATGAAAACACTTACAAAATGATTCAGTAACCAAGTCAGCTTCTTTTTAGTGAGCTTCTTTTCTAAATCTTTTGAAGCAAGCTTTCTGTCATTAGATGTAAAGAGCGAGTCAATTCTAAACTTCAATTTATTTCCAAAAATACCACCAACAAGTCCTAATGGAACTTCCACAGCGAAGATTAAGAATAATAGAACAACAATAGTTCCAAAGGGTAATGCACTAGATGATTCCTTGGCCCATACAAATAAATTCAAAAACAAGATAACCGACAAAACAAAACATGGGATCGAAGATGAATATAAAGTCGATAAAATAGCCATTTTAGGAATATCATATTGAACAGATGGGGCATCGTTATTGAAAACTTTATAAAGGAGAATACCAAAAAACGACGAAAAGAACCCAGAGCAAACAAAACAAAATATAGAGAAGGAGAAGAATGCTCCCTGATGATTATTAAAAAACGAAGATCCAGTAAATTTCGTATTAACCACAAATATGAAGATGACTCCAACTGATGAAATTAGGACTTGAATTCCACCAGCAACAAGAATAGACAATGTTAAAAAGTATTTTGGCGGGTTTGTGACTTCGTTTACTAGGCTCTTCCAGGAATTCATACTATCTATGTGATTTGTTGGTAAGCTTGATGATTGGATATCCTTTTTGAGAGCTCTAACAAGGATTACTGCCGCAATTAAAGAAAGTAAAGACAATAATATTATAGAATTAATGAAGGATATCCAGTGAATATGGTGCGATGAAGATTCATTTTCATAATATAAATCCCAACGAGAATCATAATCTATGGATTTATCTTCACGCCAATATACTGAGTAAGTATATGGAATTAATGTCTTCAGATCTTCACCAATTCCTTTGACATTTAATGGGAAATTCTTAAAGTTCTTTGATGCCCCCGGACATGTATCATCGGAAACACTTTTTGGATATACTTCAAAACCAACAATAGAGTTCTTACCTCCTTTCTCTCGATGATATCTAATAACAAGCATTACGTGGTTGTATATATAGCTTATATCATCTTTGACAAATCCTAATGGGAATCCTGCTGCATAATATTTGGAACTGTGACGATCTGATTCAAAAGTTGTAGCGCCAGGTAAGCCATCCAAAGACCAATGTACAACATAGCCATTTTTGATCAACGATTCTGCTTTTGTCACTGATGAGAGGTGATTACTGACGTAACAAAGTTTCATACATGAAACGTCCTCACCAAATTTTAACTGATATTCACTATTACGACTTCTATCACCTCGTAAGATCTCTCCCAAAGATAATCTTCTTGGCTTGCTCAGTTTACCTGGTGGACAAACAAACGGCAAATCATAGTAGCCATACGGTAATTGTGTATGATCCGATTCTACTTTATTCACAAGCAAATCGACCTGATCTCCATATTGGTAGTAAGTTTGTGAAAACCCCAAATCCAATGCGTAGATTATCGATATGATGTAAAATATGGAAAATATTTTCATCTTCAACAATATATCTACTACTTTATGTGTATTATTATTTTTTGAAGATCTGAATAGATACACTACAAAAAAAAATGCTCGGAAATATGAACGTTTTTTTGTGGTATATTTTGAGATAAAAATCTTATTGTTGAAAAATTATTTACGCGATTAAAAATGGTATGATACTCTATATATAGATCAATCCTTCAAGGACTGCATGGCCTCTCTAATTAAATAGTTACCTTTAGGATCCAAATTTAGAGCTATTGTAAATTCACGAATAGCCAGGAACTTATCATTCTGGATATTATACAACTGTCCTAATAAAAAGTGGACAGATGCCTCATCTGGAGCTAATTCTCTTAATGTCTCGAAAAACCGGAGGGCTTGAGTAAATTGCTGCATAGAAAATAAAAGCTGAGCCTTTTTGAAAATTGGCAATGGATTCAAAGGTTGTAATTTATTTGCCAATTCATATTGTCTCAAAGCTAATGTTTTTTTACCTAACTTCTCCATTACCATTCCTACACAACATATTAATATAACGTTGATCGGATTGATGGAAACGGCTTTACGGAAGTGATAATCTGCCTTTTGGTATTCACCAAGGTTGATATACACCATGCCAATACCATACAATGCATTATAGTGTCTTGGATCAATTAACAAACTTAATCTGAAATTTTCCAATGCCATTTCATAATTATCATTGCTGAAATATTCATGTCCTTTTAATGTATAAGCGTAAGTAAAATCTTCATCTAATTTAATCGACTTATTAAAACACTTGATTGCTTCGTCTGGTTCTCTATTCAAAGAGAATAAATTACCTATAGTACACCACGTGATCAGCGAATTGTTGTCTAAATCATGAAGTTCATTGGCAAGATATGTCAATTCTACTTTTTTCTGTAAATGCCACAAAAGAGTGGAGTAATACTCCATATCTTCTAATCTGGTTCTATCCGATTTTCTTAGTTTCACGAAAAAGTATTCGGATTGCTTGTAGTTTACTATTTCATAGTGTAATCTACCCAATTTACTTAAAACCCATGGTGTTTCCTTTTCCTTTTCTGGGAGTGATTCGAGAATCCTTATAGCCTTATAACAATCATATTTACTCAAACTTTTATACGCCTTTGCAAATGTCATAAAATGTTTCAATAAATAAGCTGAACTATCTTCGATCTCATTCAAGGCTACCAATGAAATATGCGATGGATGTGAATCAATCCTCGAATTGGAAATTAAACTACTAGCTATATTTCTTTTTAAATTTCCACGAATGTTAGACTTTTTTAATGATGTATTAGATTCGTTCGATTTTACATTACTTGAGGGTTGTGAAATTAATCTTGATGTTATTCTGGAGTAGGCACTTTCACGCTTCGATTTCTTCTCGACTGAATCCGTAATATGATTAGGTTTTGCAAACTCGAATTGATTAGATGAAGCCCTATTAGCATTTATATTAGACTTTCTTAAAGGTGCTTCTGGAATTGTCGTCGGTTTCACGCGTGGAGTGGATAATGCATTATTGAAAGTGTCATCGGGATGTATGGTAGGTGTTTCACCTGTAGCTGAAACACTAAACGGATTTGATATGCTACTGAATTCGATATTAGGATTAGAATTATTAATTTCACTTTCACGGTTAGCTAGCTGCGCATTGAACGAATTATTTGATTTGAATATGGATTTAATTTTGACATCAGCCCCAAGACGGCATAATTCTTGAAATGCTTCAAAATTAAATTGATTGTATTTCAAAGATTCTGCATAATTAAGACAACTGTTCTTTATATCTCCAAGCCCCTTATACAAATCACCTAATAAATGGTAAATGGTAGAAGAATCTGGATAAATAGGTCTTTGGAATTCGTAATAATATCTCTGCTGAGACGTAGTAAAAAAAATACAGTTATCTCCATCAACAGATAATTCATTGTATAAATGGGCTATTTTTGATAGTTGGTAAATTCCTTCCTTATACTTCTTTAATTTTAAGCAGCTTCTAGCAAACAAATATGAGCATCCCAAATGGTTAGCAGCAAGATAGTCAGTTAACTTATTATAGCATGACTTGAATCTATCTTGACGAAATAAAGTTAGGGCATATAGATAGATAAAATCTGGATTATCACTCTCAAAAGTAAGCAATCTCTCACAGGCGAACTCTGCATTTTTGAAATTAAAGTTGTCTAGCGAGTGGATTACTATGGACCTAAGTTGTTGATGTACAAAGTTTTGATCCAAGTCCCCTTGCATGTTTCTTTGTTGAATATATTAACCAAATTCCTTCACCTTCTAGCTTCTTTAACTTCGTAAAATGATATGAAATCTACTATCTCCATTGTGTACAAAACAAATAGCGGTATCACGTGCAATAAATATTGATATTATTTTACACTTGGTGTAACGGTATTATCATTTATATTACTATTAATCATTACGAGGATTAAAAATTAGCTAAAAATACATATTAAAGGTATAAAAAACACATTTCATCAATTGAGTGATATCTTAACGATTATGTAATTCTCTGCCATCACTCAAAATCCATTTGGAGATTGAATGATTTCTTTATTTCTTATTTTTTAAAACAAAAGAATGTTTACCAGAGCCATCACTAACATAAGATAACATCTTGTCACTATTATGTTTCTTCTTCTTACCACTAATAACTCTTCCACTACCATTTGAGAACACAGACTTCGGTGTTGTGATACTAGCTGGAGAATCAACGTCGTTTGAGTTTTCATTTGTCTTGCCATTTGATATAGGGATTTCGCCAGGAGAGTTTGTTCCATTACTTGTGCCAGATCTTGGTGATATTAATCCTGCAGCCATTAGATATGGTGATGAAAATCCTTGTTGAGAAGAGAGTACAGGGGTCAGGGGTGCCTTCTGCTCTTTTGGAGTCGTTGTATCAACAAAAAGCTTTGGCTGAGTTAGGTTAGAAGTATTAGTAGTATCATCTAAGAAATCAGTAGTTGGAGAAAGGGATGAGTCGACTGATGTAACTGCATCGTTAGATTCATTGTATAATGTATCGTCAATAAACTCATCCCTCAAAAATCCCTTAGATCTTAATTCTTCATCCTTTAATCTATTCTGTTCTCTAGCCTTAGCCAAAAGTTCTTGTGCTTGTTTTAAGCTTACTGTTGGAGTAGAGCAACTGCTAACTACAGGTACACTATCATCAATATCAATAGTAGCAGTCATTAAAGCTTTGAGCCAAGATCTCATATCTTCCTGAGTCTCGACTGCAAAATAATGGGTTTTAGGTTGCGTGAATGTTAGTCCTTTCTTGAAGCCAGGAGATGGCGGAACTAATTTAAAACAATACCTACCAAAGCCTGTAGATGACGCATAAAATGCAAGGTATTTATCATTTGAATTGTCATTACTAGAATTTACAGGGATAACCTTATGTGCAGTGATGTCAATTAATCCTTTCTCTCTTTTATCACGCAAGGATGTAAAATAAGATAATCTAGTCCCGTGTAATGTAAAGTATCTAGATCTCCATCCTAGAGTACTGCCAGATTTTTTAGCCATCCAACCACTGAAGTTAGCAGTTTTGATCGCTTCGTCAGGTGTAATTTCCCTAATACCTTCCTGAAATGCAGACGTTTTCAGTTTTTTAGAGCTAGTTAAATTCTTAAAATTTTGAGTAGATGTAGTTCTTAAGTTCTTGAATCTCTTTACTGTAGAATCAGATACAGACCTCTTATCATCTTTTTCGTTCTTAACATTCGCTAATTTATATGACAAGGATTTCAGCTTTTTAGGAGAAAGACCCACATTATCAATTTCTTCTTCATTGGTAGATATTTTAGTAAGATCATCATCTTTCTTTATTGGAGATAATGGAAGTTTTCCAATAAGCTTTGTAGGAGAACTTAATCTCTTCTCAGGGTTGAAACGGGATTGTTTATTCATACTCAACGCGTCCTCATTGTCATCATTATGATGAGAATACAGAAATAGCGATGAATGTCTCCTGTGATGTCCTCCTGAAGTGATTGATAAATTTCTAGAGTGACTTGGTTCTCTGCTATGGTTATTTGGGCTTAGGGATTTTTTAATGGATGAAACAGACATATCATATATGGATGAAGCTGGCCTTGTGATTCCACTAGGCTGAGTAATACCTAGGCCATTACTTGAAGCATTCGTACGTGTCTTGTAAATGTTTTTCTCAACTGCTGGAGATGGACTAGCACTTCCGCCAAATTTAAAGGAAGTATTTAATGGGCTGGCTGTTGGTGGATCTGGGGCTTTTCTTGGAGAAATAAATTCTGGGGAGTCAAGGAAGCTTTGACGCTTATCTTGTTTAGATATATCATCCAACGATTGTGATCTCTTCCGCTCGTGCTTTTTGGATCTATGACTTATTGAATTTGAGTTTTGATACGAACTTGAGTTATTATATGAATTTTGAGAAGGTGTAAGTAAGCTACTATAATTTTGAGAAGAATTCAATATCGCATCCTCATCAGAATTATTAGGAAAGCTATTGTACTTGTATGGAGAAGGATTTTTTGATGCTGGGGGACTAACAAATTCATCTTCGCCATCCACATTATCCTTATTTTCATTTCCAAATCTCTTTTGTTGAACTCTTCTAGCCATTTGTCTTAGCCTTTCAATCTCTTTATGAACTTCAAAACGAGTACCAAAAGAATCCATATCCAACTCCTTCAAGTGTGCTAAATCCAACTCAATTAAAATCGCACCTGTAATCTTATGTCTAGCAAAATTACCAGCAACACTCATATCAAATCCCAATACTAAAGCAAAATATGATGACACTTGTTTTGGTGTCCACTCTAATACATCCAAGGGGTTAAGGTCGTCAGTGAGAGACAGATTGGAAATCACTCTTTGATGCCCATTTTTAAAATTACCTGCATCCTCTTGATAACCTGAATTCCCATTTATTTCTTTTAATGCTTGATCTATATCATTCATAGTACTGTTTACATCTTTATTTGCTGACTTATTAGATATGTTTAAGTGCTCCACCGAATCTGTTATATCCGCCAAATTAGTTTGGCTTGTTGAAGGGGTTAAATTTTTAGTTGAAATATTCCCAACTCTTCTTGAACGTGCTCTTAAAAGTCCATTTTCAGGTTTATCGTGTAATATTTGAGTAAATGAATTAGGATAAAGTCCTACTTCATTTGTCTCCAAATTCTTCCCCATAAACCATCCATCATTATATTCGCTATCATCTGCAAGTACCTCTATTTTATCTCCAGGCTTCATATTAATTTCGTCTCCTAACCTGGCATTAAACTGCTTTATACACAAATAAATGGACCCATTGGTCGTGGCACCATCATCCATTGTTTATGTTTCTATTTGTAATATATCCCTACTTGGATAATCTATGGCTTACTTCAAATTCAATCTATTCGAAAAGTAATCTGTTCTCTCGTTGATTCAATTCTATAGATGCAAATTTTCAATGTTTATTTAATAAAGACCTAGAGCTTCTATAGAACACTTGAATTATGACTTGTAACACGATACCGCTGAGAAAATGAATTTTATGTGAAACGATATTATGTAAGCTTTTGACATGATACATTTTACGCTACGATATCGTATGGGGTGATATTACGGATTTTGTAGATATTGAATATGACTTTTCAAGTAAAAGGTTATTGCTATTAATTTGTGAGATTAAGGAAAGATCAGTTTAGGTTAAAATAATAATTGCACAGTACTAAAACTACATGCTTGTGTTTAAAGTGAAACGGTTGAATTTGATATAATATGCCGCCACCTTCGTCTCCTAATGAAAGGAGACACTCAACATGGGACTTATCTAGTGCATCTAATTCGGAAAATGATAATCTAGGGAATGAGATCGAGAGTGATGGAGATTTAGTTCATGAAAATGCTCCAGTGAATACCGGGGATAGAAGAAGAAATCGTCTTCACTCCTTAAACTTGTTATCTAGCCTCTTTTTAAACCCTAGATATCTGCAAGATGATTTTTTATCTTGGAGAAATAGAAGTAGAAATTCTTCTGAAGATAATCAATTGAGAATCAATAATGTTCCTATTGAAATACGAAATATTAATCTTGATGATGTGAGGCCATTTCAAGCAATATTTACTGATCTGAGTGATGATGATTATGAGTATGATGACTATGAAGATGATTACTATGAAAATGATGAGGATCATGAGAGCGATAGTTACTATGATAATAATATTATTACTGGAGGATCAAATAATGAAGGTAATACATTACGATCAGATATTCAGATGAACGAAAGATTACTTCTTTCATCAGCTAGGCAAAACCATACAAATACAAACACTATTATCTCTTTACCAGAGGGTGAGAATCGGAGCGAAAATAACCTGGGAGGATTATCCTTACGTCGACAAAATGCAATTAGGCGTTTCAGATCAAGAGACAATGCAGACGAATTGGCAAAATCTGGTCAGTTGAGAATGCGTAAAGAAGCGAAGGCTATATATAGAGACATTCATCAAGTTTTTTCATTGATGAAAACTATAAGCACTTTTCCTGGAGAATCTGCCCTTTTTAGCCTTCACAATAATTTTCATAGATCTCCCAATAAACTGCACAAGGAACTGGCTGAAAATATATTTTCAAACTTGGACTCTTCAATGGATAATTTTCTAATGAAAAGCAGAGCTGGAAAGTTATGGCAATCAAAGGAATCAAAATGTCCATCCAATAAACGTAGAAGTATATCAAAAAAGCGTAAATTTTCGTTTGAAAATCATCCTAATGTCAAAAGACAGAAAACACAAGCACTTTCAAGCGAGAAAAAGTCAGTAATTAAAAATGAGTTAACGGAAGATTTAAATTTTAATATTTTGCATTCGGAACATAGAAGCAGTGTCTTAAATGTATTGTCTAGTTCTTTTTTAAAGGTTGGATCTTTGTATAATTTAAAGATGAATAAAGAAAATAGGAGGAATATTGATAGTATATTTACTTTCGTCGATTATAAAAGTAAAAGATTGGAAGGTTTCTTCTCAATTTCCAGTAATACCATTGATCATAATCATAATATTATTTATCAGAAACTCAGATGGTTTAAAAATTTTTTTACAGGAACTGGATTTGGAGTATCGAATACTCCTCGAAATAAAATACTAGGAAAGAAATTAAATATATTAAAGAGCTTAGATGAAGAGATAGGCTATACCCTTAAGGTTTCAGATTCAGAGCCAAGCGTCAAACAATTTCCTATTCCTTTCGATGGTAAGATGGTTGACTTTTCAAAGAATGATATGCGATTTTTATCTTATATTGATATGTCTTCAAATCTAAGGATTCGGAATTTACATATTGCAAGGGCAAAATCTGCCAGGGTTAGACTACAGCTTGGGGAATGGATGCGTATAGAGCCTTTTAGAAAATTTAGAGAAACTCTCTTCATTCATAAATTAGCTGAACTTGATGAGAATTTAAGAAGCTCTAATTATTCTAAATTGCCCACTGGTATAAAAGAGGAAAGCATTGAGAGCGGTAAGGGGATCATTGCAAATCTATATGATTTAACAAAGGATTTTGAATTTGTTAGAAATAGAGATAGTAGTATCCCCCTTTTAGAAGAAGAAGAAATAGTTCGTGAATTTAAAATTGATGATAATAAACCTAATTATTTTCTTCAGAATTGGCAAAGGTCATTAAGTGATAAACTTTGCGAGTTCTTGACTTGTGATGATTATTGCTTGCTCAAGGTACAACTTAATTATATTCTATTCACGTTGCTGGTTGATTTGGATAGATTTCTAAATGATTACCTTGAGTTTGTGCTTAGGTTTTGTCCTGATTCTATCAAAAAAAAATATCAAATTTTATTTAAAAACCTACCTTCATTTAACAAAAATGATGATACGAAATATGCTATCTTGTTATGCTCAATAAATAGGAAAACTGGCGAAATGGAAATACAAAACAGCAGAGCATTTTTGAATTATAGAAACATATATCAACTTGATCATCAGATTAGAAACCGAAATAATATTTCTAGGAGTACAAATGAAGGAGTAACATCCAGTGGCCCATTACCGGTTATTTTGTCTGAGGATGAGATAGACGATGAAAATTATACTGAAGATACCAAATACCAAGATCCTTATCTTCATGAATTTCCCACGATGTTAAGTGGCAACTTAAATCAAACTAACAAAAAAAGTAATTCCATAGGAGGAGGTAATCCTAGTTACGGATTTGTATAGAATTAAGTATTTTCATTTTATTATGAGACTATATACATAATTAAGATTCTGTTATTCTTTTTATCATACTACCAAAATCCCCATCCCCCTTTTCCTTGAAGTCTATCTTTTCTTCTTTTTTCAAAAAAGTCTTTCTTACATTCCCTATAAGCATCAAAAAATTCTTGACATACAAGCTTATCCTCTTGGTTTCTTAACATACAGCTAATAGATGCCTGTCTACTCTCTTCACACGGATCATAATACTTTGATGGTTCTTTCATGGTCCATCTATATTTATGTCTGTGGTTTTCTGGATTATCGGGATAAAATTTGAAATCTTCTGCCTTTCCCTCTGTAAAATTAACTTTTTCTTTGTCCATTTCGACCTTATCGGTCTTTAAAGAGAAGGATTCCAGGTTGGATTCATTAAGATTACCTTTATGTGCTATGTTTTCTTCTTTAGTCATTGCTATTAATGCAAAGTCTCTATCGTATAAAGTGGATCCAATCTCCATATTATCGCTCGTAATTACAGTTTGAAGCTTTTGCAGTTTAGACAGCGATGGCATCAAAAAATTATAGTCTGAAAGATAAGATTTCATTTTAGGTACCAGTCATAGCAGCAACATTATGAGTAGCAATCCTGTTGAGTACCTAGAGTCGGACATCACAAGTGAATGTGAGACTTGCAAAATTGAAAGAGCGATCTTGGTTTCTAGAAAGAAAAACTTATGTAAGAGTTGTTTTATTCGATTCATTAGAGGTAAACAAAGAAAGCAAATGCAAGATGAGAAATATAGAGTTAAATATGGTACTGTTTTAGAAAGACTTGGTATTCAAAAACTATTACTATGCTTTTCTGGTGGACAATCATCATTAGTATTGTATGATGTAATATCTTCCTTACTACAAGAACAAGCCCAATCACATAATGGAAAACAAGGATTTGAATTAATCATATTGCACTTAGATGAATATAAATTGAATTCTTTAAACAAATCGATCAAAGAGATAATGCCTAAGTTATTGGAAATTTACAGTTCGATAGATATCAAATTAAAGGTACTAAGTTTGAATAGTTATATCTTAGATCAAGGATTATTAAAAAAGGTTAGTTTAAACAAAGAATTCGTCGGATTTACTGAAGAATTAAGTACTAAAGAGAAATATACATTAAGTGATATTTTAGCGTTATGTCCTAACAAATCCTCAGTGGAAGATCTTTTAACAATTATTTATGATGAGTTAATTCTCAGAGTTGCATATACAGAAGGGTGTGAGACAATATTGTACGCACATTCTATGACTAGAATAGCAAACGAAATTATTGCTTTGACAGTGAAAGGTAGGGGGTCATCAATTTACAAGGCCATATCTGATCACAGCACAACTTTCCGAGGTAAGAATTTCCAAATTATATTCCCATTAAGAGATGTATTATTAGCTGAGATAGCATTTTACGTGGATTTGGTTGGTTTAAAGGATTATGAATTATTTTCTACTAAAGTTAAATCTAGAATTACTAAAAACATGACTGTAAGAGATATCACCACTAATTATTTTAAGCAACTTGATGCGACTGGATACGCTTCGACGGCATCAACAGTAGTTAAAACTGGTGAAAAGCTTGGTGCTCCAAATTTTGGAGAAGATCCTCCAAAGTGCCAAATTTGTGGAATTGAAATTCACCAGGATCCTAAGGACTGGTTAAGAAGAATTACAGTTGATGAACCAGCCCCACTTTTGACAGAAGAGGAATATGATTATGCAGCACAATATAAAGATGCTTTTTCAAGCGTATCTCTGGCTAATTCAAATACATTACCTATTAATGTCTGTTATGGTTGTACTGTAACTTTAGGAAGTGGTACAGAAATGGGTTTCATTTGGCCAATCAAAACTGAAGAAGAAGAAAAAGCTGACATACTCAATGAATACATATTAACAGATGATGAAACATAATGGGTTCAATTGTTACTAATAATCACATAAACTCAGATATAAATTATCTGCAGCAATATATTCTGTTTATGAACCAATCAAGCTGATTATGCAATGTGAGATTGTATAGTTTTAATAACTGTAAATAATTATACCACTTAATAAGTTCAAAATAAGATATAGATATACATAGTGATTGACCATGTAACATTAAGCACTATACCGCGGGAGCTCTTCATCAATATGCTTATTATTAATTATATCATGCAATAAACCATCAAATTTCTGTATAAAGTCAAAAAGACCACCATCATTGAAATATATTTTCCCTGAAACCCAGCAATTATTTGGAAAACTATTGTATTTAATACCTGTAAAAAATTTAAATTCAAAATAATTTGCACCAAACCATGGCGATACTAATCTATGTGATAACTGCATAAGAGTTGCATCTTCCAATACAAACAGAAAACAGTTTATATCTCCTTGTGAAGAAGTGATAAATGCAAATCGCTTATTTGTAAGATATATATGCCCATTAGCAGCATTGATGTTTAATCTATTATTTGAAGATATGTGCTGCAGAATACTTAATGATTGCCTTTCAGAAACAGTTCGAAACACAACCAATTCTGTTCCATCATCAGATAGATCAAATGGAATATATATGTTGTTATTTAAATGTTCATTGTAGTTCGTTTTTAATTGAATGCTATTTATTGACATCTCTAAAGATAAGATAATGAGACTACTAAAGAACGATTTTTGATATTATCTAAAGATCAATTTTTGATATTACAAAGTGACTCCATCACGTGAATAATTTTTTAAATAAAGACCATCAGGAGAAACTACTTGAAAAGGGAATAGATTATAATATCATGAGTAAATTTAGGTCGTTTAATCCTAATATTGCTGAACACTTTAAAAGAATAGGGCTACCGAAGTATCAGTATGGACATAAGCATATTATAAGGCCACAGTCATGTCAAGATATAATAGATAAACTCAATCTTCACCAAGCTTATCCAAATTCTCCATCAAATTTGACCATTGTTGACGTATTTTCGGGATATGGTCTTTTCTCCACCATGATTAATTATGAACTTAAACCAAAAAAGCATGTCATTATTGAGGAAGCGAAAGAAAATGTTAATTTATGGGAAGATCGAATTAAAACTTTAAAAGAAACCACTGGCAATAAAGAAAACTTCGTGCTCTATCCTAAAAATGGATATAAATGGGAAACATTTGATAACTTAATAAACGAAAATGTTGTAGAACCTACTTTTGTAAATAGAGAAAAAATTCATGATGAGTTATTGATCGTTGCAAATTTGACACCTCTGAAGTTCGGAGAATCTCTTCTTGCACAATGGATAATGTGTTCAGTTTACCAGAATTGGCTACAGAAATATGGAAGAGTTCGAATGTTATGTTTTACTCCAGACACCACAGCACAAAAATTTCTTTCTGGAGCTCACTTTCCTAAGAGAAATAAATCTGCAATAAAAAGAGAACTTTTCACAGATACCAAGCTTATTGCCATAACAGAATCTAATGAAAATTCAGCACCAGAAGGATTTGAGTATGATCCAAATGTATTAGTCAAGGATCAGCCTGTCATTGTTCCATCAAAATCTATACTTCCTTTGGGTGGCCAAGCTGCTTTGATTGAAATATTACCAAAGCAATTACCAATGATAGATTTTGATATGCTTGAGTATATTATCCAAATTTTGATGTACCGCTCGACTGGTAAAATATCAGAAGCATTGTCACAATTAGCACCAGGGGCAGAGTCAGATTTGGCCTCAAAAATACCGAAGGAGATTCTTCAAAAATGTCCTAGGGATATGAGTCCAGAAGATATATATATTGTATTTGAGGTGTTTGATAAATGGCCATTCAAGCCATCATTTACAGATACAATTGGAATAATCCAAGAAGATACTAGGACATTTTAATATAATTTTATTAATCTTGTATATACTTTCAGAATACTTTTAAAATATAGCATTTTATAAATACACTATACGCTATACACCACAGTAAACATTTCGCTAATTAGTCTGTTGAGATATTTGGTAAATTGCTGAATAATTCCACAAGTTTTTGGTTGTTAAATACATGCTCAGATGGGTTACCAAAATATGAAGCATTCGGTAATATTTTCAAAAGATTATAGATATTACTTTCAATAAACCCAGTATTAGGTACACTATTGGCATCTGTTAAACCATTTCCAATTATTGAATTAGAATTTCTCGAGTCCACAATATTCACTTTTTCTATGATAGTTTCAGGTTCTTTAATAACCACTTTTCTCTTTTTTGATGTTTGTGATTCTTCGTTCGAGACCTCTTCCTGACCTAAGTCAATTCGCTTTATAAGGTCAAGTTTCCCAATGCGATATCTATCACTAAATAAGTCTATTGGGTCATCATCAGGAAATAATTGTTCACATTTGTTAGCAAAACTGTAAGCTACATCCAATGAAAGATAATTCAAAGCATAGGCTATATAGTTCTTAAAAAGTTTTTTCAAGTAGTATTTTTTCTCTTGAAGTTCTTTCGTTTTTATACATTTGGTGTAGTCGTCTATATTTGGTTTATTAAGTTCTTCCGTAATATTAGTAATTTCTTTCGTGAGATTTGAATCTGAACTTTGGATCAATTTTCTGATATTATCAACATCATTACTATTGACAAGGTAGTCCAAATAAGAAAGTAAAAATTCACCATCAGTGCTGAATATTTTAAAAGCCAAACCAAATATCTTTAAAGAAGTTTTTTTGTTATCTGAATAGTGTTCCATTAAAGCATTTTGAACATAGAATTCTTGTCCAATAGATGCAAATTTTTGTCTTGCTTCCTTAAATACCTTACGTGCCATCTTAATGCCTTCAAATCTTTTGCATGCCATCATAAGTCTAATAGATGCTAAGGTTATAGATTTATTTAATTCATTTCTTTCATTATTGTAATTGTCAAGTGTTATTCTTTCTTCTTCAGAAAGTTGATAGGACAAGTTAATTTGTACATCGTTACCCTCTTGTATATCTTGCATTGCATCATCTTCATCGTCTTCATTAGAAGTATTTTCGAGCTTATTGGAGGAATCAAGGGGTTTTTTTTCTAAGGCATTAACCCTTTCAGATAAAATATTATGGTCTTTAATTAGTAAATCAATTAATTTATTATAAACTTGTTCCGACTTGGAATAATTATTATCTTTTTCATAGAGCTCAGCTAATTGAAAGTTTAGCAACAAGCTTTTAGGGTTAAGGCTGATAGACTCATTTAGTATATCAATACATGCGTTTAAATTGGCCTCGTCATTATTTGCTAGTTTGAATTTGCAATATTTGAACCACAATTCAGGTAAAAATGGAAGAGATATCACTGCTTGTTTTAAAACATATTCAATTCTTTGTTCAAGTGCATCACTTTTCAACTCGAGATTATTCTTTTTCTCTAATTCTATCCATTGATACCAAAGGCTCAACTGCTTTTGAACTGCAGGCTGTCTAACACCAAATGGAATCACGTCACGAATCAATTGCTTCTTTGTAATATTATGCCATTCTGTGTTCCATGATCTTGCAAGCATAAATTCTGCAGACTTTTCAGATATGAACTTACTAGCTGACGATGTATTCACTTCATTCTCCCATTTGGTATATTGCGACCAGAGAGTCTCAATATTCTCAGTCGGGATCACTAATAATCTTTTATATACTTTTCTTATTAAATCAACCTTTTGCTGTTGTTCCCAAGTAGCAGCTGGTGTCCACGATTTTAAAAATTCCAAATAATCATTCCAAAGACTGCCACTCGTAAGATCAATTCCTACTTGACTAATAGCAAAATCAAATGCTTTAATCACAACTCCTCGAGCCATTTCACCACCAGTAATCACATCATTAACTCGTCTAACGTATGATACATACAAACGACAAATTTCCACGCTATATGTAATCAGAAAACATTTTTGGAAAAGCGCTACAACATTTTCAAATTCACCTCTATTTAATTCGTAGTTTATATAGTTACACCATTGTTTGCTCTATTGAAATGTTAGTATTTTTTCTTAAATGTTATAAACTTCCCACGATAATTAGTTGTGACTCAGCAGAAAGTAGCAATTCTGAGAATTAATATACATACATCATACTTAAATATATTCAAATATTTTGCAAATATGGCTCTTACTTGTGATTCCTTATCTTTCAAGAGGACTTGCTTAATTAGCTTATTCCACTTAGCATAATCAAACGGATCTGATTCTAAATCATCTTCAAGTTGACCAATAACATCCAATGTTAGTCTTTTCTTCTTCTCTTCTTGGATAAACATCTCGAAGTAACCAGATTAAAGCAACTTGATGTTATTTTTCAGTTTAGTTTTAGTTAGCCTTTACATCGCAGACGATATTTGTCGTCAGATGAAAGCGACATAATAAGATTTGACAAAAATATAAAAATGTCGTAATTTTATCTGCCTTATATATGATCTATAATAAGTTATAAGCTATATATTAATAACAAGATGATAGAATTGCACATATGGGGACACGATAAAAAGGTATCGGTTATATCTCCTGAATCTTTAGCATGTTCATGGTTGGCTAATATCGTTTATGGTTCGAACAAAAAATCTTTCAATATCGTGACATCTAACAATACAAATGTTGCTGCTATAGACAGGCTCCCAGTCCTAATAACCGAAGCAAGCAAAAAATACCATGGATATGAGAGCATTTCACGCTATTTATCAAATGAATTATCTAAAACAGATACAGAATTAGACGACATGGATGAATTAACTAATAGTGGATTAATGAATCTATATCAATCAAAATTCGAAATTGTACATCAATTTAATTTATTTATTAACTCAATTAATTATGAAAAATACACCCGAAAGTTGTTCAAAGAATATTTTCCATTCCCAATGATGTACAACCAGCCTTTAAAATTTTATAATAATGCTCAAGAATTGGTAAGGTCTGCAGGTTTACAAGGTAGTAAACCTGGATTCTTTAGTTTTACTGGGGCTGATAAATCTGTCCAAACTGAATATTTTAATGACGATGATAATGACGATGATTTTGAAGACAAAATCGCCATAAGTGCATTACATGAGAGATCAATGATGGCAAAATCCAAACAGAACATTTTATTGAAGGAAGGAAAGCGAAACATTAAATGTTTGCACTTGCTTGAAGAAATATTATCTCAAGCTCTCCAAGTTAGGGAAGAAAACACGTTTAATGCAACTTTGTCTACTTCTGATCTTTTATTAAGTGCATACATCTATTCCATGATTCACGAGGATCTTCCTGATAGATTTCTTTACAACTATTTAAAAATAAAATTCGGTCCATTCTTAGAATCGTGCAATAATAGAGTGAAAATCTTAAATACTAATTTATATTCTGACAAGTCTATTTTTAGAGGGCCAATAGGGAGTGAGATTCCAAATTTAACCAATGAACTAGCTTATAGTATGGGTATAATCAAGTACTAGTTACTAATTTATGTAAATTAATTACTTAATAACTTGTATAATGCTACGACGTTCTATTTATGGCTCTCTAATCACTCGATATATAAATTTACATCTTACGTCAGGAAACTCTTTTAAGATCTTGATAATTATACCTCTCTACTTATCTATTAACGATTCTATTGTTTCTTGATTTTTACGTTGATTAAATCGTCTTACTTCTATTGAACCAGAGGGTATAATATGCATGCCGGTCCACATTTTATATTAATATTCTAGATGACTGACAAACAGCCATATCTACTTCTACGCTTTCTTTTTATGACTTCAGCTATTTGAGTTCTACATTTGCTATATTTTTTATTAGCCTGGCTCTTGTTACACTGAAAATTATGATAAAAAGCATATACCCATAAGCTTTGCGTTAACATTTATTACCCGGAAATTTATATAAGTATAAAAGCGATTTACAAAAGACTTTTTTTGATATCTTTTATATTTATAGTATATATTAATTCAATATTTTTAATATACGACTTGATATTATTTGTACATTTTGTAGAGTTTATTTGTATTAGAATTTTGGCAATCTCAGCATAGTTTCATTTTATACCAAAACCATGTATTCAATGATGGAATTTTCTTGCCATAGAATAATAGAGAATATATTTATTAAGTAACAATTCCTTGATGACCAAGGATCTGTACATTACTGCTTAATCTAGATTCTAACACATCCTTCTTTAATTGTAATTGTATTATATTAATGCCTCCAATCGGTTGTATCGGCGACGAGGAATTAATTTTTAGTGAGAAGATTTCATCGCGATCAAAATATCTATTGATTTTATCCTTTGTAAACAAAACGATCAATGAAGTTCGTCACTTTATTACCAGCATTATGTCTCCTAGATGTAGGGTTTCTGGCACTTGCTGCACCAGAGCCTACTACATTACCAATTCAAAAGAGAGATAAATTGATTATAAATCCTGATTATAAAAAATTACAGCAAGAAAAAACTAGAGGAACTACTAGTTCAACATTAACACCTTGGATTAGATCCCTTTCCGATAGGACTGAGTTGGTTACTCCAACCGTCATAGCTGGTGTTACGTTTAATGCTAAACCCCCTAAAACAACTGATGGATTGGAACCATGGATATCCATTCAAAAGAATGGATCACCAAAAACAATCAATCCAAAAATGAAAAACGGTAAGATACAAAATGGATCACCTACATACGGTACTTGGTTTGCTACTGCAACTACTAGAGTATATACTAAGGAAGAGCTTAAAGCCCATAATATGGAAGATGGTCAAATTCATGAAGAAGTTGAATACATTGATGAAGATCCAACCGATTTCGAATTAATTCCTATTATGAGATGCACCCCTGACAAATATGCGGTTGAAAAGCATTCGTTTAATGATGATTCGTCCGAACCATTTTGCTTCCCTAAGCTGGAGGAATCATTACACATGGACAAAACTTACTTTATCACTTGGTATTCAAAATTCTTTGATCCCGCTGTTGAAAAAGTTAGGATTCATTTGAATTATGTTCAAGAAAGTGTCAAGCATAAGGGAACAAGAAAGCGCATGGATAGTATTGATAAAGGTGGGAAAATGGAAGTTGACTCATTTTATGTTTCCGATTACGTTCAAAATAAGTTCGGATACTTTCCCTTGACTGTTGAAAAGGATTGGCTCATGGGAGAATATTATAGGAAGATTGTGATCTCTATTCAACCAGATAATGTCCCTGATGAAGAATTTGATCCAATGAATAAGCATATTGTTGTTGAAATTGCCCAAGGTCCAAAGGTATCTAAGCAACGTCCTGAAGATATAAAGAAACTAGAAGAAAAGCAGAGAAATCGAGAATTAGGCTTGGAATTAGAAGGAGAAATTAACTATGATAAATACATAGTGATGATGACAATGCCTACCGTTGCTGTTATTGCAGCTTTTGGAATGTATATTTTTGTAAGGATAAACAAAAAGTATACTGACATAAGTCATTTGAAGAAAAGAAAGGCTGCTGGAATTAATACCACTCATAGAAGAATTCCATTTTTGAACAAGAAGAAACACCAATATACGGAACTTCCACAATTTAATGGTCCAAAGGGTGATTGAGTTCTATATTAGTTATAACTCTTTTCTCTACGGATAAAATGAGTTACTATTTTATAAAACTAAAGTAATTGTTTAGTAACATTACTGGTAAAGAAAGTATTTTTTAGGGACTCCTTCAAATTTGAATGATAATTAAGTTTAAGAATCACAAAACCATATAAGTTAGATATTTAATACATGTGTAAATAATACAAGCTAACTTTGATAAAATCAATTAATTCCTAACACATATGTTCTTAAGTATTTTCTTCAAATCTGAGACTTTAAGAAAAAGTTTTAAGAGCTCTTGTAAAAAGTTCAGTAGATAGACAATAGTCGATACAGTAGTAGATTTTTTATTATGGAGAGAGATTAATGTATATCGAGGAGAACACGCTAATAACACAAGGTTCCAAAATCAAGGAATAGGCTCAGGCATTCGAATAACAACATACAATACTCAAAATGTGCCATCAATGCTGTATGTTCCTTTAAGACTGCAGGAGCAAAAAGATTAGAGTATCATACACGCAGTCATTTTTCAGCAATCGAATTTGATTTCAGCGCCATAGTGCACAAATAAAGCTCAGTATTTCAAGACCAGAATACTGCTCAAACTATAATATTTTCTAACAAGATATAGAACAGGACATTAATTATAGTTATGCTGCAAGTATTGTTTGCATTTTGACGCATTTTAAAGCTCGCTTAGACACCCCACCTCTGTTGGTTTTGTGAAATAACGACTGGTAGTTGATAACTATAATCTAAAGTTGTGCTTGTTTCAGAATTATAATTATAGTACCTAAGAAGGAACTAATCGTCATCTTTATTCTTTATATGTATGTTCCATGATGAGGAGAAATTATAGATTGAAAAATATATAAGGAGGTAAAATTGAGTGAATAATATGACTGACACCTAATTAACGAACAGAATAGTCAATTCATTGATCTATTAGATTAAAAGATTAAAACAAGATTATCCCTTATCATTTACTTAAACTAGTATATAATTGATCTTATTTATAGATATTTACTAGTCATAACTAAAATAAATAAACCCACTCCATCTTATTAGATTGAATAACTAATATACAGTACACCAACAACCTCATTTATTAATTATTTTTGAGTCATATTTTATATATCATTTTCTTATCTTTAAAAATCTGGTTTTTTATTTTCTACTAAATTATACATTCCGCAAGTTGATTTTATAATTGATATCAGAGTACTGTTTGTACACCTTAAATATTTCCTTATATAGAAATGTCGTATATGATTGTGTAGAATGTTGACCCCGGAAATCACCCGCATGATTTAAAGAATATCGGTTGAAATATTATATATAAGGCAGTCTTATTTATATATGAACAATATGGAAACGAATTAAATATTCATATCGTTGGCCTGTATATCAAAGTGTAGTTCAAAAATACTTACAAAGTAAATTCCTTAGTATTAGTAACTAGAAAATAACCAGTGCTTCAATCAAAGAGATGGTAATTAATGAAATTTTTGAATCGGAAATCTACTCTCGGTGGCATCATATTCGGAATTACAAGTCATATTAATTCTTTGCATCGTAGTATACGAGAAAAAAATATAAAACTGAATCCATATTAATCAATATTCTTCAGCGTATACAGTTCCATAGAGGGTCCGTTTCCATACTTTTGCTCTCTAATCTTTATTGTGACGATGAGTTCACATACAGTTTGCAAATTGTGGGAAAATGGTGACATTACATTCTGTTTTATGATTTTTCTTTCCTATTATTTTATAACAGTGGTTGCTTTATCAATTATTTTATTGTGTGTTGAAAGTTTTCGAAATTTTAAAAGTATCAGTTGGGTAACCGATGAGACAACACCGTTATTATCACAGACAAATACCATTAATATAACCAATAAAAATGTAGGGTCCCTGAAATTTAATGAAATCCAGAATGATGGCACAATTATAGAAGTTTCCAAATATAGAGGGGATAAGTTCAGACTATTTTTAGAGTTCTTAATCACTCTATTACAAGTAGTGACCTCAATATTCCTATGTCTTGCTGGAGAAGTTAACGAAGGCGTATTTCGCAATAACATACTTAAATCAAAAACTTTATTTTGGGCATATTCTTTTGCCATAGTTCTTCTTAGAGTGTTTAAGATTAAGAGTTCCAGATTTTTAATTCCAGATTTATGGCAACATTCTACTTTTCTTTACTTTTCTTTGTTTTTTCCTTGCCTTTTTACATTCATATCTGTATTAAGTGGAAATTTTCCAAATAAAGCGGTGAAATTATATTATACAGTTGAATTTGTAACTTCTATTTCATTGCTTTTAATTAATCTCACTACAAAGATAAGAAATAAAGAAGAACAATTGTATATTACTGATGATGACTGTCTACCATCTCCTGAGAAAGTAAGTAGTACCATTTCTTACATTACGTATAGCTGGATTAATGATATGGTGAAAACAGCTAATATAAGGCCCTTAAAAATGGAAGATATTTGGGGATTGAATCAAGATGACTACGCAATACCTACAATTAAGGCATTTGAGTCTTATAGAACAATTATGCCATTTAGTTCCAAATTGTTTTTGCATTTCAAATATTTATTCTTGATTCAATCCTTCTGGGCGATAGCGGATTCTTTTTTAGTCTTCATTCCTTCTCTATTATTAAAGAAAATTTTAGAATATATTGATCATAAGTCAAATACCCCTTCTGGTTCTGCCTGGACGTTTGTATTTTTAATGCCATTATTTAAACTAGCTGATTCAATTGCTTCTGGTTGTTCTTTGTATATTGGAAGACGAATCTCTATTAGAATGAAGGCAATCATCATTGGTGAAATATATGCAAAGGCTTTAAGAAGGAAAATTACCATTCGTGGAACGAGTACCAAAACTTATGATTCTAAGGAGAAAAAGGAACAGAAAAAGTCAGCAGAATTTGGAGCTATTATTAACTTAATGGCAATAGATGCATTTAAAGTTTCTGATATTTGTGGTAATTTGCATTATTTTGTCAGCTCCTTCTTGATGATATTTATATGCATAGCTCTATTATTTAATCTCTTAGGAAGATCAGCATTAGTTGGTACATTTGCTCTTTTAGTAATATTTCCAATCAACTATTGGATTGCGAAGAAGGTGGGTGAATTACAGAGAGGTATGTTATCTATCACAGATAGAAGAAATCAGAAATTGAATGAGACTATTCAAAATATAAGAATTATAAAATTCTTCGCCTGGGAAGATATTTTTTTTGAATCCATCATTAAAATAAGAAATGAGGAATTGCAGCAATTGAAAATCAGATGTATTGTCTGGAGTTTAGCTAGCTTTAATTGGTTTATAACACCTACATTAATAACGCTACTTGCATTCTACTTTTATACACACGTTGAGGGTAATGTGTTGAGTGCACCAGTTGCATTTACAGGGCTATCATTATTCACTCTCTTAAAGGCACCATTAGATCAGCTTGCTAAGGTCACGTCACTTGTAATTCAAGCTAAGGTTTCTTTGGATAGAATAGAAGATTTCCTTGGACAAGAAGAGACGACGAAATATGATTACTTAAATAAGACTGATGCCTTCTTGATAGGATTTAAGAATGCTTCATTTTCATGGGGTGGGAACTTATTCACTTTGGAAAATATTAATATTCAATTTAAGAAAGGGAAACTAAACATCGTTATCGGGCCTACAGGTTCTGGAAAATCATCTTTATTATTAGCCCTCTTAGGCGAAATGGAAATGATATCGGGCGAAATTTTTTTGCCAGGAGCAACTTCCAGAGAAAAGTTAATTATTGATCCTGAGACTGGCTTGACTGAATCTGTTTCGTTTTGTGCGCAAACTCCCTGGCTTTTAAATGATTCAATCAAAAATAACATTATATTTTCAGCACCATATAATAAAGATCGATATGAAAAAGTGATCACCGCATGCGGATTGATAAAAGATTTACAAATCTTAAGTGCTGGGGATGAAACTGAGATAGGTGAGAAGGGTATTACATTATCAGGTGGTCAAAAGCAACGTGTAGCATTGGCTAGAGCTCTATATTCCAATTCTAAGTATGTTTTATTGGATGATAGTTTATCTTCTGTCGACTCACATACTGCCTCATGGATATATGAAAATGCAATAACTGGGCTCTAATGGAAAAAAGGACATGTATTCTTGTCTCCCATAATATATCCTTAACTGTGCAAAAAGCTGAATGGATTGTTATAATGAATAAAGGTAATGTAAAATGTCAAGGTGACCGAAATACATTGTTTGAGCTTGGAGAATTAGGAAATGACTATGTATTGAATCCCTATGTGAATTCTAGAAACCAATCTACTTTAGAGTTAGAAGTTCACACCAGTGTTAATGAATCATCTCTTCCTGTTTGTGATGAGAACTTTCATGCTAATGAGAATAGTTTAACTGAATGTAGCAATAATAAGAATGGTAAATTAGTAGAAACAGAAGAAAAAGCAGAAGGAAGCATTTCATTAGAAGTATATATTGGTTATTGCAAATTATTTGGTGGGTTCTTAATTTGGTCTATGATTGCTTTTATATTCTGTTCTTCGCAAAGCATTTCTATCCTCCAAGCGTGGTGGTTAAGGAATTGGACATTTAAGATTAAAGACATTAGTATTGATTTATCGTCGTTTGGAAGTACTGATTCTGAGTATACTTCTGGTAAACATGTAATACCCTCAAGTTCAAATGAATTTATACTTATGGGAAGCGGGTCAACAATATATTACATTACGATATATGGTGTAATAGGGCTATTTTATGCTGCCTCAGGAACATGTAGAATACTCATTACATATTTACTCGGTGTTAAAGCTTCTAGAATTTTGTTTAATGACGTTTTGAAATGTGTCTTGAAGGCAAAAGTAAGGTTTTTTGACAAGACACCCCAAGGAAGAATAATGAACAGGTTTTCTAAAGATATTGAATCAGTAGATGAAGAACTTGCACCTTATGCAGATAGCATATTTGTTTGCCTTGTACAATGCATTTTTATACTAATTTTGATTTCATTTATAACTCCAGGATTCTTATTTTTAGCTATTCTCATTGGAATTTTGTACTACATTGTTGGTAAGTTGTATATCACCCTTTCAAGAGAGCTTAAAAGATTTGAATCGATTACAAAATCGCCAATTCATCAACTCTTCTCCGAGTCCTTGAGTGGTATTGCTACTATCAGGGCATATGGTGTTGAAAATAAGTTTCTTAAGCAAAGCTTAAAGGCTGTTGATACTAATAACAAACCATTCTTTTATTTATGGGTAGCAAATAGATGGCTATCATTCCGAATCGATGCTATAGGATGCATGATTATGTTTTTTTCTGGTTTATTTGTCTTAACTTCTAGTAAAACGATAGATGCTGGTATGGCTGGTTTGGCTTTATCATATGCAATTGCCTTTTCTGAAAATGCGTTATGGATTGTTCGTTTTTATTCTAATATCGAAATGAATATGAATTCTGTGGAGAGATTACAAGAATATCTCCGAATCGAGCAGGAGCCACCATACGATATCCCTGAGGTAGAGTCGCAAGTAGCTTGGCCAGAAAATGGAGCAATTTCTGTTAAGAATATTTCACTTAAATATGCAAAGGAATTACCTATGGTAATTAAGGATGTTTCCTTTAATGTGATGGCTAGACAAAAGGTGGGAATTGTGGGTAGAACTGGTGCAGGTAAATCAACTATTATTGCTGCATTCTTTAGATTTTTAGATCCTGATAATGGTAGCATTAACATCGACGGTGTAGATATTAGAAGCATCGGATTGCGAAAATTGAGGCAAGCTATCGCTATTATCCCACAAGATCCAACCCTTTTTAGTGGTACAATCAGGTCTAATTTGGATCCTTGTAACAAGTATTCAGACAGTGCCATACTTGAGGCTCTCAAAAGAACAAATTTAATTAGTGACGAAAACACAGAGGCTGGTACAAACCGATGCAAATTCGCCAACCTTGATTACCCCATTTTAGAAGGAGGTGGTAATTTATCACTGGGTGAAAGACAACTAATTTGTATGAGTCGTTCACTTCTAAGTGAAGCAAAAGTGTTGATGTTAGATGAAGCTACTAGTTCTATCGATTATAAGACGGATTGCAAAATACAGAAGACAATTAGAAAAGAATTTCATAATACTACAATTTTGACAATAGCGCATAGATTGAGAAGCATTGTTGATTATGATATGATTCTTGTCATGGATCAGGGGAAAGTTTTGGAATACGACAAACCTCGAGTTTTATTATCGAATAAAGATTCTTTCTTCTATGGCATGTGCAGAGATAGTGGTGAGTTGGATGTCTTAAGTAAAACATACGAAGAGAATTTGTAAAACAAGAGAAGAGGAGTAACTGATAATTTTATCTGATATCTATTTTTGATTGCTAAATTGCTACATTGAGTACGCAATTTATATTTTCAAATTCGCTCTAAAATAAGTTCTGTCACAATAGAATTAAACATATAAGGAAATAATTAAATAGATAACTTATTAGGGATTGCTAATGTATATCATATTGTAAATAAAAGTGAACTTACCTTGTCAGTTAGAGCATTCTACATTCAACTCATGTAGCGAATCTTCAAACAAGCATAACCTGACTACTCACATACATAAGCGATTATATAATCACGTGATGCAATCTCTATAACTACAGAGGTTACAGAGATGATCACGACTGTTAAATAATCTGATAGCAGTTACGTTTCCTATGGAAAATAAATAAGACAAATAATAGCGTGAAATCATATTTAGATATTTGGAAATATGTTTGAGTTTTTTACTAGCTTGCCACAAGCATGGCGCCTCACGATACTATCGTCTTGTTTATGCATTCTTGGTAGTTGTGTTATCTTCTTAGAAGAAGTGTACCTATTCATCTTCCCAAGATTCATTACGTCAAGATATAAGTTTACTGTGAAAGAAAATTATGAATTTATGAATGGTTCTTTATCATTCAGTGCTGGCTGTTTGTTATTCACGTCATTGTATAGATTATTACCAGAGGCATTATCGTATTTACAAAAGAGTAATGTAATGGGGGATGTATCCAATTCAGAAAGTAGGATAAATTTATATTTGATCTGCTCTTATGTTGCAGGTACTGCTATATGTTTACTGTTTAACGCTCTATTACATTTGTTGACCAGTGAATCAGTCGTTCATTGTAACCACGGAGGGCATGATCATGAACAGAATGACTACCACGAAGATAGTCATGAACATAGTCATAATAGTGATCTGCACAATCTGCATCAACACATGGTGGAGGTTCACAGTAGTGTCGGAAGTAAGAATAACCACCATCATGATGGAGAGGATCACCACACTCATCATGAGCACACACATCACGAGACTGATGAACAAACACCACTAATGCATGTAAAGCTCAGCACAAGAAAGTCCTTTATCCATTATATTGCTCCCCACTCAAATGAAGAAGAGGTGGGTGAATGCAAGGGATACACCTCCGCTGAGTATTGTCTTTATAAGTCCCAAGAAACAAATCCGCATCGTTTACACTTCTGTGATATGCCGTCTATCAAATCATACACCAGTGAGCTCCATGATGAGGGTCATATGGTTCTATCACACTATCATCTGAATGAAAATCATGATTATATTCCAGAACAGAGCCATAATAAGATTAATCATGAAGATCATATCGAGGATCATCATCACCACGTGAACTCCCCATTATCAAGACTATTATTAATCGGAGTCCAAACATCAATGGCCATTACTATGCATAAGTTGCCTGAAGGCTTTATTACATATATTACATCTGCTACTGACCGTGAGTTAGGTTTTTCTATTTTTTTAAGTTTGCTTCTTCATAATTTTACAGAAGGATTTTCAATGTGCTTACCTTTATACTACCTGTTTTCTATTGGTTCTAATAGACTTGCGAAGTTAAAAGCATGTAGTATAAGTGCATTTTTAGGTGGCATTTCTCAACCAATTGGAGCTTTTATTGGTTATTTATTTTTGCAACATGCTGGTTCTCAAGAGGACGGTAACATAGATCTCAAGAGAATTGATTTTATATTTGGCATTACCATCGCAGTAACTAGTGGATTTTTATCGGTAATTGGTTTGTCTATGTATGGATCATCGATATCTTTCGGTGGTTCCATGAATTTCACTATGCTATGGTGTATAGTAGGTATGTCGGTTATTGGTTTATCTTCTATAATATCTGCGCACTAAATTTAAATTCTAGTAATTATTATTCCGTGAGTAAATCTGAGCACAGTTTGTAATGTGACATGTTGTCCAAGATAATAGGTTTATCAGATACATATTAATCAACGATAGCTAAATATATATATGATAAATCGAGAAATATAGCATATTTTATCTAAAGACTTGTTAAAGTATCGACATAATAATTAATTTTACACTGATAATATTTACAGAAGAGTTATGGTGACCCCTGATATACCACCAAATAATGGCTCTCATCCTATGAATATGCTGGATGAGGAGAGAAGGTTACCAAATGGGCAAAAAGTTGATTTTGGAAATGGTTCCTCTAAAAAGAATAAAAAGCTAGCCAATAAGAAGCCTATTAAAGATAAATCGAAATCTTCGCTGGCTAGTGATGATAAAGAACTGGACGTTAAATCATCTTCTCCTTCTACAGATAACTTAAACTCTACTAAAGATTTAAATCAAGGTGAATCTAAAGGAAAGAAAAAGAAGAATGATAATTCGAATAAGAACAAAGAAAAGGAAAAAGAAAAGGAAAAAGGAACTAAGAGTAAGAAGAAGACCAGTGAATACCTGGCACCTTCGCTTCCAAATGGTTCTAAACCTAACTTTAATAATGATTCTAGTAAGTCTAAAAAGAAAACACATTCGGAGCAGTCATTACCAAATGGAGCTAAGCCAGTATTCAATATTGATGGCGAATCTGATGTAACAAAAAATTCAAAGAAGCAAACTAAATCCATCAAAGATAAGAAAGGAAATTCCGAAGAAACATATGCTGGCTCTTCATTTCACTCGTCACCTGCAGCTTTGAATTTGCCAAAACCAACATTTAAGTCCTCACCACCACAAAGCTCCACACCACTCCAACAAGCAAGCTCTCAAAAGTTGCAAACTCCAACAATTCAACAGCCATCCTTGCAACAGCCATCGATGCAACAACCAATGCATCACATTCAAAATCCAGTAACAGCATATTTACCAATTGCCCCAGGAGTTCTCCACCCAAATGAGCAATTGCCAGGTCAAATGATGTATAAGCCGTACGTTCAACCGGGATTTACATATCAAGTATCACCACAAGGTTATATTTCATATCCTTACCTCCAAAATGGGCCACCTGGTCCAGCTCCAGTACAAGCCAACTACAATTTAGTTACAAGTCATTACCAGCCATCGTGGAATTTCCAGAATCCTCCACCTACTAAGAGTATAAACGAGGCACAGAATTCTGGTCATTCTGGTCATAAGATCAGCTTTAATGAGTTGTTAGGAAGTTCTAAGAACTAGAGTTAATGTGGTTTTGATCTACTTAGACTGTTGATTTGATATCAAGGTACGGCTGAAACATCAAAACATTGGGATAAATCATCAAAAGAATATATCTTTATGATCATTCTAAGACTATATTACTATGACCCTAATAACTCGTCGCTTTTGAACCGTTTTTACAGGATCTCTTATAGATGTTTTATTACTCTTTGGTATAAGATGAGAAATAAGTAATGTAAAATTACTCTTTTGGTGTCCATTTTATATATTTAGCATATGTTTATTGTGACTTAACGAATTAAATGATATTTACCACTTTAATTTTTCACTGTATTATTCTATTGGCTCTTTATATCCACCATGGTGTTTTTTTTTGTTTTTGTGTCAAATATCTTGCATACGTCTTCGATATGTTATTACTTCTGAAGGATATAGTCCAAAAAAAAAATATAGTTTTTACTGATGCCAAAATGAACAGTAAGGAAATCAGAATTAGTGCTCTATTAGTTCTAGACACTATATTCTTCCTCTTGGAAGCAATAATTGGATATTCTGTACATTCGCTTGCGTTGATTGCTGATTCGTTTCATATGCTTAATGATATAATCTCGTTGATAATTGCATTATGGGCTGTCAGAATGAAGAATAGCATGCCTGCTGATGATAAGTATACTTATGGTTGGCAAAGAGCTGAAATCTTAGGTGCTTTAATTAATGCTGTTTTTTTATTGGCTTTGTGTTTTACCATTATCATTGAAGCTATTCAAAGATTCTTTGAACCTGCAGAGATTACCCAGCCTAAATTAATATTAGTGGTGGGAATTGCAGGTTTGCTTAGTAATGGTGTAGGTTTAGTGTTATTCCATGAACATGGCCACTCTCATTCTCATGGCGGTTCTTCTCATGGCGGATCCGAAGAGCATGAACATGGTCATGCCCATTCACATTCACAGGAAGATGAAGAAGTCAGTGTTGGTGATATTTCCACTCAATCAAGGAGCTCTTCTGCTGGAATTGTGGATTACATGCCAGATAATATTATACAAAGATATTCTGAACAGTCTCCATTAATTCAAAAGGGGCATGAAGGTAAGAAAAAGAAGTCTATGAATATGGAAGGTGTTTTCTTACATGTTTTAGGTGATGCTTTGGGTAATATTGGTGTTATTGCTACTGCATTGTTCATTTGGAAAACAGATTTTTGGTGGAGATACTATTCAGATCCATTCGTATCTTTGTTTATTACTGTTATTATTTTTTCATCTGCATTACCGTTATGTAAAAATTCATCGAAGATATTATTGCAAGCTACTCCTACCCATGTTGATTCAAATTCGATTTTGTCTGCAATTACTAATTTAGATTCTGTTAAATCTGTACATGACTTCCATATCTGGAATTTGAATGAAGACATTCTAATTGCATCCTTGCACTTAGAGTTGGCCGATATCAGTGTTATTTCTGCTGAACAATTTGATAAACAAGCATTTTTAAATGCCGTTTCACAGGTAAGAGAGATTTTACATAAATTTGGCATTCATAGTGCAACAATCCAGCCAGAGTTTGGAGGAAAATTAAATCCTGACCTCTACACAGTGTATGGACCTACTAGTAAACTTAATTGTGTCGTTGATGATGTTTCAAACTGCGATAATTCAACCTGCTTAACCTAATAATTATGTAAGTTTAACAATGTTTTTGCTTTAATAATATAGATATATTAATAAATATGCTACTAGTTTTTTAGTTGTATTTCGGTAATAATAATAATTTCTAATTTAATGGGAATACTTAATGCATGTAAGCGACTATTGCTGCTCTTTGAAGGTATGATTAATTTATTTTATTTTGGCAAAATTTTGCTTCCACTTTTGCCTTGCTTTAGTATGCAAAGAAAATCCAGTTTTCTTCTTCTTTATCTTTTCCTGGTAAACTGAATCAAAACAATTAAGATATTCATATGAGTCATCGTCTGAATCTTCCAGTATATTTGTATTATTACTTTCCGGATAACCTTTAATTTCTGGTAATTCTATCAATGTCTTTGTATCAAGGTCAAAATCTTCATCTACGCTGGCAACGAAAAAAGTATCAACACTTGAACGATCTAGTATACGCTTGGTGGATTCAACAATATTAGACTCTAATGATGGATCATTTCCACTCGTTATCATGATATTGGCCAATATAGAAAAAAACCTTAAGAAGACTTGTTCCCTTTCCAGCAGGAAAACAACTCTTCCAGAATACTCCAAGAGTGTTTTAACCAATGACTCTCCTATAATACTGTAATAAAGAGGGGTGAAATTCCACATTCGAGTGTATGTTTTGCTTAGTCTCATAAGAGCTCTAAATGCATTCAGTGACTGTGATTCAAATCCAAATACCACTACAAATAATAGTCGTATGAACGAAGATACTTGATATTTCTCTCTTATATCCTCTTGGTATCCTCCTACCACCGAGACATATTGATGGTTTCCTAGGTTGTTTTCCATATCTACAATATGTCCACATAAAATCTCCTCGAAATCATTCAAGTTTTGATCGTTGCATTGTAGGTAAACATTTACCAACTCAGGAGCTAGTTCAAAAGCATAACCACAATAATCCTTTCTCTCATATGCCAATCTAGTCTTCTCATTAACTATTCTGATCAAGTTGAGGTTCTGTAGCACTATCCTCAAGGTAACAACCTCTGAGTGGCCCAACTTAAACTCTGTGTTTATATCCATTAAACCTGTAAATAGAAAGAAATAAATGATCTGATTCCAGCATCCTTGATTTATAATTTCAGTTTCACGTCTGAAATATGAAATAGCTGTCTCGTAATTACCTATTTAAAATTTCACTATTGTCACGATTCTGCCAATGGTTACCAAATCCAGTATAATAATGGGCCACGGAAACGACTCCTGCGATTGTCGTCGATGTAACACAATCGAGAAAAAGGGTTTCTTCTGCGCAAATTTTATGCACCCTTAAAAGATTTTATTATCTTAGACACGAACGATTTTAATCACTAACAACTATAGACTAAACCAAAGCCCAGTTTAAGTATTGAGATTAAATTAGGAAATTTCCCTATTGGGTATTTTTTTTAAAATGCCATGTGACATAATTATTTTAACCTCTAGTCGCGATTGTCTCTTTTCCTATACCTACTACTATATTTCATTTTAGCATATGAAATTAAAAATACATAACTATACACAATATCCATTATATCAGTTAATCTACGTTCTCTCTAGGGGAAATTTTCGTGAGTATCGATGTAGCTGCCTACAATCATGTACGTAAGTCTCCACAAAACCAGTCGCTAAGGTTATCCGTCACACAAGTAGGCAGTTTCACGATCAGGTCTGCTATACTGCTTTATTAACAGCAACAGAACTACGCGAAAAGATCCTCTTACTGAAAAAGGAAAATCCCGAGACATTGGTGTTTGTAGTACCAACGGTGTAGACAGATCTTGCATCGACAGTAGATCCTGAGGTCGATCTTGAAGTCGACCTAGAAGTGGATTCGGATCCTGACGATTCATTTTTCAGCGAGCGACTTGAGTTTCTAGAAAATATAGAAGAGATACTGAATCTGCGTTTTGAACCAGATTTTGGTGGATCAATTTCTTTTGATTCATAATTCCAAGGGGTCCTACCTGATTTGCTAGAAGTTCTCGATTTGGATGTGATTGAATGAAGTCTTGAATTAGAGCACGCACTGTTGCAACGCTTTCCCTTAGAATTCTCACTTGTGGAAAATTTAGGAGGTGCAAATGCGTTTATTAAGTCAAAACATGCGTCATCATCTGTATCACTACTTGCGATAGACAAATAACTTTTATTGTTACCATTAGGTAAATTAGACATGCTTTGGGTTGCTTTCACCGTGTGTACATTTTCGGGTATGTTATAGCCCAACTGTTCCATCTCTTTCTTCAAAACAAAACTACTTCTCATAAACCCTAATGATACACGAGCCTGGCTACTATTTTTAGGCAACAATAATGAACTTGTAGAACCATTGGTATATGTCCTAGATAAAGGTAAATCATTCATCAGTCTAATGAAATTGAATTCATTCACTGGAGAAGTATAATTTGGTTCATTAAAAGTGTACTTATCATCCATCCTTGGTGAATCATAAGTTTCCGTACCTGAACTTAAAGAAGACTTATACTTATGCAAAGACAAAGTAGATGCACCTGAACTAGAATCATCCGGCTCAGACTTCGGAATAATATTGCTATCGTCATCAGAGCTATACTTTGATGATGCTACATCATCCATGTCTGATTCAATTATTGGTTGTAAACATACTTGGTTGTACATTTCATTATTTGATATGCTAGAAGCACGTCTCACACTTCTTTCAGGTATTTTTACTTCTTTTGGGGTATCATTATTAAAATATTCTTTGAAAATACTATCTTCAATTTTAGGCAATTCCTTCTTGGTAATTTCTTCTGGCTTTGACTTCTTTTTCACGGTAAACGATGGCTTTCTATTTTTTAATTTCCTAGGGTCAAATTTTTTATCTTCGGCTTCCTCTTCATCAGAAGAATCATAGATCACTTTTGATGGTGAAGCGAACTTAAATTGTCTTGGGTTCACAACTTTCATACTCAGTTTATTAGTTTCTTCTTGAACTTCTTCGGTGCTGAAGGATCCCTTGTTACTTTCCATAGAATCAATCTTAGGAGGAACTTCGGGTGCAATCTCATTTAAGCTTGACATAGAACGACTCTTACTTGTTCTCCTTGGATCAAAATTTGGTTCTGGAACCTTTCTTGGAGGAATCTCGAGATCATCATCATGACTGGAAACAAATTTGTTAACATTTTCAAAAATCGAACTCTGAGGAATCTCAATAGAAATTGGTTCAGGTTCAAATTGAACACTTCTTCTAAATCCTTTATATTTCTCATTTGACCTCAAATCAAACAGAATGGATTTTTTTAATATAGATGGTTGAGAAGGTTCTTTTGCAGGCTTGGGTTTTATATTGAGAGGAGCGACTTCTCCATTGTCAGACTCTTCAGACTCCTTTAAAGAATCGTTCTGACTAAATGTTGATTCAGCATCAGTTGTGTCCGAGTCAATGTTATTGTTCAGTAACAATGAATTGGCAATGAAAATATAAAGTTTAACCCAAAGATTTTCCAACAGTTCGTCAAACTTTCCCTTTCCGAGCCACTGTTCACAAGTTTGTACTATAGCTTGACCCATTGGTTCCAAATACAGAGTGGTGTTTGTAACAAAATTGTCATGTTCGTCACAAAATTGGTTGAAAAACCTATCTAACCTTGTTTCATCTTGTAAGAAGGTAATCACAAAGCTTAATAATTCTCCGAAGAGGAGCGAATCTTCCCTTATTCTTTTATCAGAACTTAATATCTTCCTTAATTTAGGGTTTGCCGCAAGCAAGTTAGAATATAACCTAAATATGAATTTGTCCTTATGGTATTTATTACTGGCCTGAATATAGGACCAACTTGTTTGAACTTGTACGAGCTCAGCTCTATTTAGTTGTAACTCCGCCAACATCTTTCAGTATGGATATAGGAATTTTGGTAAAAATACTTCATTTCTTCAGAGTGGCCAAGATCCTTTACTTATATGATTCTCTATAGGTGCTTAATTTATTCATGCATATGATGACCATAGAACTTGAATTTAATATTGCAAAATTCCCTATGTAAGTAATTTAATGAATCCCAAAATTTTTGAACCTTCCTAGCATGGTAATTTTGAATTTCCACTAGATACCATTAGTGGAGATCATAAACCAATCTGCACAAAATTGCAAATTATCCTGTGGTTAGATACATTACATTTCCTAATTAGGAAGTTTTGTGATATAAAAGTCATAATTACCCAATCCGGTAAACTAAGTGCATTACAAGCATGAGATTTATTCATCCCAATATTTTTTAGTGATGATATGAGAAGGAACAGAATGTGATATTAAGTAGATATAAGATAATAATAAAATTACAGCATTATATAGTGAAACTCAAGCTACTGAGAAGTGTCTTTCTAGACTATGATTGCTCTCGCGTTTTCTCAATTCATTACTTTCTTCAGCTACTAACGTGGAATTCGAATCTGAGTCTTCCTCTTCCTCTCCACCTACCCAATCTTCTGCTTTCAGAAGCTGGTTATTAAAGACGTTAGTCAACTTGGAGATCATTTCCAATGACTCTCTTGCAAATAAGAGTATCTTATCATTGGTTTGTTCAGATGTACCTGTAGAAATTGAGCATTGTTGGATTTTACTTGGAAGTTTCAATATAATATCTCTAATGGTTAATTTAAGTTCTAATGCTTCGGGGTCGGTTTCAATATCAGAGTCTACACCCAGGTGACTGGAAACAGGAGTGAGACTTTGTGAGCTTAATGACGATGGCTTGAAATTCGATATTAAATGAATAATCTTCTTAACAGTACCAACAATTTCTGTTTTAGTCTGTTGAACTTCTTCGTTAGGGTTACTTATTTCCAGGTCAAGACTCTGGATAGAATTCTGTCTCAGCTCTTTGATTTCCTTTTCTTTATCATCAATCTTGGTTTGCAATGCTGTAACTTTATTGCTGATATTTTCATTGGCTAAACGCAAGATGTGCAAACAAAAATATATCCTTTTCTTCGTGTCCATAGACATATTTTCTGAGGCTGCCACTCTCCTCTTCTTTCTGGCAGCAGCAGCAGTTGCCTCTTTCTTTAACTGATTAGCCTGGTGTCTATTATTCAAATTTACCTCGATTTTATTTACCACCGGAATAGCTGCCTTTTCAACTATCTCAGCAGCATAATTGAATTTAGCATAATTCTTTTTTGAGTTTTCGTAATATTTAACAGCATTAGTGACCAAAGGATGTTTTGACACTTTGGTGACCTTTGTAACCAAAGGGTGTTCTAAACTAACGGACTTTTCAGTGGTGTTTTCTTCCATTTCAACATCAGAAGACAACTCTCCCTCTTCTTTAATTTGAGTTGTATACTCTCCATTTTGCTTAGGTGAGCTTATAGCAGAGTCAAAGCTAGGAGGAGGAGTAACAGATCTATTTAGACTGGTTAGAGCTTCAGCAGCAGATACAAGGTCCTCATCATTAACCCTCTTTTCAGATGTAACTGTTGAAACTGGTGACTGCTCCAAAGATGAGTCCTTACCTCTGGTAACTTCATTCACATCCACAGTTACTGATAACTTTCTCTTTAAATTATTTGAGCTTGTAGGCATAACATACAATAGTAGATACTATTTCAAATAAAATGTATCAGGATTTCTATGTTATATATTTAGTTTCGGTAACACATTCCTATTTTCGCATGTGATAAAAAAATTATCGCGATGTAGAAGGTTTCTTTTAGATGTTGACATGTGCAGTCATGCTTTGTGGTAGTGAGAAGTATATAGTCATCATTTCGTCACTGTACTTATAATAACATCTGCGTAATATTTCTATATTTACAATACTTTTAGTCTGGTCTAAACAATAATATATAATATGATGTGGCTAGTTTTCATTTTGATGTGCTTGAACATATTCTGCAGCCTTTGCCTTAACTCTAGCCGCACCTTGCTCGGTTCCGCTTTCTTCTTCAAACGAGAGCCACTTGCTGAAAAAGAATTTAGCTTGCTTTCTAGAAATCTTCTTGGCTAATACTCTTTCAAATAAGCTCTCTACCTTATCGTTGGAGCCTTTCTTAATTTCTTGATCAATGTAGACATTCCATAAATCAATTCTCCTAGGAGCATCAGAAACTAACCCTTCAAATAATGATCTTCCTTGCTCAGGATCACCTTTGTTGAACTCCAATTGAGCAAATTTCTTAACTACTTCAATGTGTTCGTTCTTTGGTAATACTTGTAATGCCCTAGCTAAGACTTCATGAGTTTCTTCTTGTAATTGACGGTCTAATAAATAAGAACCATATTGCACCCAAACAACGACATACTTGCCGAACTTCTTGGTCATAGTCTTGAACAAGTTAGTCGCGTTAGTAAACTTTTCAGATAAGGTGTAGATACCTATCAATTTTTGATGCATAGTTAATGAATCCATATATTGACAAGAACGCTTGAAAGTCTCTTCTAAAGTTTCATCGGTACCAAAAGAGTTTTCCAAATTAAGTAAGGCAATCCAAATATTCATCTTTTCTTGTTCTTCACGGTAATTGATAGTCTTTAAAGCTCTTTCACCGATTTCACGGGCCTTATCGACTTCACTAAGTTGCAATTGGAAAGACATATAATTCATCCACATGATGGAAGAATCTGGATTACCAATGAGAAGACGCTCAAAGTCAGCAACAGATTGTGGTGCTCTGGTGTTCAAATCGGCTGTCTTGTCCTCTATATATTTCTTTCCCTTCTTTTGCTTTTTCTTATCTTGTGTGAAGTCTTCTTCGTCAGATGAGGAGTAATCATCCTCAGCCTGATCTAATATGGAAGCAGTCCAGTCGAAACCATTAGTAGATAAACCAGAAAAGTTTTTTCCACCAGTTTCTGCTTCTTCTTCTTCACTTCCGTCATCATTGTTGTCTTCGGCATTGTAGTCTATATCCATCATAACATCATTTTCGTCGTCATCATCTTGATCAGATTTCACATCAGATTCTGAAGAGTTTCTATCTTCCTCATCTTCTTCATCTTCAGCATCCCCCATATCCACATCTTCATTTTCATCATCTTCGGATTCGGATGTAAAGTATGATGCCTTCATACCTAAGGATAATTGCTTCTTTTCAGCATTAATAGACAAAATCTTAACCTTTACACGATCACCTTCGCCAAATAATGACTTGATATCAGTAATTTCTTTATTAGCAATTTCTGAATGATGGCATAAACCACTAATATTGACGGTTCCGTCAAGCTTAACGAAAACACCAAAATCAGTGATTCTCTTAACTGAACCTTCAAAAATATCATTAACTTCCAAATCATCAAATTTCTTCAACAAGTTAAGATCACCATTCACTTCACTTTCTTTTAATGTCATCAAAATACGGCCTTCTTCTTTACAAGATGCAATCTTACCCATTACCAATTGATGAGGTTTGAAAAATTTCTTCCAGTCTTTCAAGAAAGAATCCGACAAATCAGAAACCCTTACAAGTGCATGTATGGATCTACCTAATGCAACATAGACACCATTGTTGGCAACATTCTTGACATACCCCTTCACAACGTCACCTACGCTCACGTCAGAAATTGAGTTGATACATTTATCAACAGCAGACTTAGTTCTTAAAGAAACAGCTATTTTCTCAGTATCTTTGTCCACAGCAAGAACAGTAGCTGAAGTATAATCATTGGCATGAAAAACGTTTTCTAACTTATGGCTATAATTGTCTAAAGCATCTGTAATGAAAGATGATGCAAACACTTTTTCACCAAGCTCGACTAACACAAATGTGTCCTTAACCTTTAATATTCTAGCTGGATACTTTTGTCCAACAGAGACATCATTAATAGATTTTACTTCTGTGGTTCTGGAGCTTAAGATAGCTGTGTTATATTCATTTTCGATTTCTTTAACAGTTGCTTTTATTGCTTTTCCAATAGGTAATTTATTGTCTAAATCTTCAAATATGCTGGAATCATCTGATAATTCCATGAATGGAATACGGCCCCTTATATTAGGAGTTAAAGAAACCCACACATATCCCTTAGCTACATTATTAATGTAAACAAGCCATTCAGATCCTACTTCGACGTCTCTTAATGATAAAGGATCCGAAACTTCTCCTTTTGAGTTGAGCTCTTTCTCTAACATAGATAATTCTAAAATTGTGGTTTGATTTGACTTGCGATGAGTGATTGGTAAGTAGCTATGATTTTTTACATCGTGGTAGCCAATAACCTTCACACTAACAACGTCATTCTTATGGAATTTAGATAATGGTTGAGCAGGATCCTTAATTTCTGACCAGGAATTGAAACACTGGGTGATGTGAATTCTTCCTTGTAAATTATCAGCCAATTGAACATTTAATTGAGTTCCCTTGATTGACTTAATAGTTGCCTTTGTACAAACACCGACATTATAATCACCTATAGTCTTCATTTGCTTATCGACTGGGTTTACCAATCCTTCAGAACTGGATTCTTCCTTCCTCTTATTCTCCTTTAAGGAAAGTAAGAATCTTTTATTTTCTTCATCAATTCTTATCACACGACAGGAAATAGATTGGTATTTGTAGAAAATCTTAGATAAATCAGCATCAGGCTTATCAGTAGCATATTTAGCTAAGACTAAACCAGTTAATTTACCACCGAATGAAACGAATAATCCCATATTTGTTACTGATTTAACGTAACCATAAATTGTTTTATCATCGACCTTAATGTCCTTGAAATATGCTGGTATTCTAGATTCTTTGGCAGCCTTAATTAAAGATGGCTTCATTGATACGACAACAGTTCTAGCCTTGAGATCCTTTTCTAAAACAAGAACTTCAATCTTTTCTCCAATTGGTAACTTTTTGAATAAAGCTCTGTTCTGCTCGTAATTTCCGTCAGATAAGTGACCATAGAATAACACACCACGTAAGTCGTTTTCTTTCAATTCAACGATGACTGAATCCTTCTTCTTTTCAATAACAGTAGCTTCAACAATAGACTTAGCTGGTTGTAAGTCAGACAAAGAATTCTTTTGACTATCAGACAAGTCAAGAGATTGTCTTAAGGTAATAACTAACCTTTTTTCTTTTTCATCAATCCCTAAAATCTTGGCATTGACAGTCTGACCAATCTTTAAGTAATCCTTTGCATTTTCAACGAATGTTTCCGAAATTTCATTCTTTGGCAAGTAAGCTTTAATAGTACCGAAAAAGGAGACAACAACACCGTTATGAACAAACTTTTCTACAGTTGCAGAAGTTTTAAACCCTAAGGATGCTTTTTCAAAAGAGTTTAAAATTTCAGAATCTTCCATATTAACTAATGACTTCTTTAAAGTGATAAGTAGCTTCTTGCCATCTGTTTTCAATACTCTACCCTTCACCTTATTACCAGCTTTGAACTTTCTTTCCGGATACACTAATTTAATATCAGACATATGATTACTTGGAACGAAAGCATCGAAGTTTAGCACTTTGACAATTATTCCTGCTGATTCTGGCAATACTTTGACGATTTCAACACCATCAACAAGCTCACCGGCTGGTATATCATTGACGTTTAAATATTTTGACTTAATAACATTCGGTTCCATGGATAAGACTAATAAATTGTCAATTTGGTTGAAACCAATAACTCTAGCTTTATGAGAAGTTCCCACTGTATATTCAATATCAAGAGACTTTTCCAAATCAATTCTTGAGTTGTGAACTTGACCCATAATATCCGAATGACCAAATGTTACATACAAATAGTTTGGATCAGATCCTTCTATCTTAGCGTTATCAAAAGTATATCCAATGGGGAAAGCTTCAAGAGCTTCATTATTTAAATTAGATGAAAAAGATACTATACCAGGTAACTGAGACACAATTAATTTTTTTGTACCTCCTTTAAGTAAAACAGCAATTATTCTTGCTTTGACTGTATTTCCTATAGCATAGCTATGTTTTAACTTTTGGAAGTCAAATTTGCGCAAATGAGCTAAATTTATAGTAGCATCTAATAATCCAAAAACTCTTCCAATCACACCATTCTTTGTGACATCTGTTACAGTGACATTAACCAAAGTACCAGGTTGTACTGCATCGATTGAGGATATCGAAGTTATAGCACTCTTACTACTGGTAGACGAAGACTCGACTGGTCTTAAGGTGATAGTTCTATTTTTTGGTTCACTTATAATAGAACATAAAATAAGAGATCCAGGAACTACTTCTTCAATGTTGAAGTTCGAGTTTTTTATTTCCTTATTAGAGATGAAACCTGAGAATTCTGGTTTTCCAGTATTGACGATTACACCATGATCTTCGATAGATTTAATTGAACATTGAATTAAATTTCCTGTAATTAAGTCTTCATCTTCTAAAAATTCATTAACAAGTTCAGGTTCAGCTGTCAATTGAATTCTCTTTTTCTTATCGTCATTAGATTTTACTACTCTAGCCTTTAACCATTGACCTATTCTAAATGATGATTTTAACTCTGGAAATTTAGATGCATTGTCTAGCTTCATTCCAACAGTTTCTTCGTCATCACTATTTTCTTCTTCCAGTTCATCATCTGAAGCTTCAAAACGCTCAATTTGTGAAGTAATTTCCTCACTGATAGAAGTAATGGGTATAAATCCTGACAAGTTATCTCCTAATGCCAAAGTAATATCCAATTTACCAATTTTAGTGATTTGGCCTAATATAGAGGTTCCAGGAATAAGATTCTTGAAATTGAAGTTTTCAATCTGTACAGTATTTACTTCTTCCTCGTTATCATTAGTAGATTTTTTGACCTTTTTCTGGTTCTTCTTCTTTGACTTCTTATTTGGCTGTTCTGATTTGAAGTTGCTTGTTCTTTTGGTAGCATTCGATGTTTCAAACAATACGTCTCTTGTAGCTTCATTCGAGATCTCTTTAACTTCCAAAGGAGTTAATGCAGTAGCACCTCCTCTTGGAAAAGAAACCTCGCTACTATTAATGATAGACTTCAAATCTGAAGTATCACCCATTATCCAACTAGAAAGCTACGTACAAAACGATTCACAAGATAGTAAATTTTTAATATAGATTAAGTTTTTTTCATACTCATCGTGGGAAATTTTTTGATGCGAGCCGCATTCTAGATCACGTGCTGAAAATTCTTGCAAAATTATATTTAGTGCTACACATACAGAAACGATTTGTTACTTATACTTACAATAGCCTTCTATCGCCAACTAGTCCCTTGTCTTTCTTTTCTTTCATAATTCGGTCAGCTTCTTTTGAGTCAAATTTTTTTATAAGCTTGGAATAATACAATCCACAAGCATTACATAATGTTCGACTTCCATTAGGACCTCTTCGCCATTCAGGTGTAGTTTTAGACCCACACTGTTCGCAAGAAATTTCATTTCTGATACACAATCCTTCATTTAGGCCACCTCTGAGGCTTGTTGGTACAGAAGAATTTCCGACATCCACGGAATTGATGAAATTGAGTTTATTAAATTTCACTTTCAGGTGGCCTTTAGAGTTCTTTGAACTTAAATGTTGTTTCGGTCTGCTGATGGAATGGATACTCTTCCTTCTTGATATCAGTTTCCTCTTCTTCTTCTCTATTGGTGAATCTTTTGGTGGCAGTATTTTCATACTCTTTATTAAAAACTTGATTTGGTTGACTGTCTTTATAGCATGGTTATAATTTTTAAGAAGAATATTTATATTAGTCTCTGATTTCATTAAAGTTTCTTCCCTGTTGTAGGTCTCTGTCAAATAATTTTGATGAAAAATGTTTTTGTTGTTCCCATCCACTGTTTTATTTGCTGATAATTTAATAACTATATCTCGTAAGTTATTTTCAATCTCTTTAGAAGAATGGCTAATATTTAAAAGAGAATCTAAGGAAGATCTTAGATCTATCTTTAACTTTTCATCTGTAGGTATAGGAGATCGGATATCGAAACTTGGGGAAAGTTGTGACGAAGCATTTAAAACATGAGATCGAGCTGGCTCAATATATTGATATCCATAATCAGTAGGGTAAGCATCACTGGTAGAATATCTTCTTGAGTAATAGTAATTAGAAAACTCCCTAGGTGATGATTTCCTCGCAAGATCTGGGGTTGCGAAATCTCTAGGACTATCAGCCATCGATACACCAGCAATCATTGTTTTATTGTTAGAAGGTGCATTCTTGAAAGAATCAAAGTACAGGTTATCATCTATTTTAAAGGTTTTAATAAGTTCCGTAACTGATGGCAATCTTAGCTGATTCGTAGTTCTCCCTTCTTGACTCAGCTCCATATTTGAAATTAACGTAATGAATACTACCGTGAGCAAAATAGACGCTTCACGAGCTATAAATATTAACAAATAAATCCTATTAATTATCTATACGTTATCCCTTCTCTATTCCAGCTAATAATTATATGAATTATATTAAAGTTATGAAAGGAAATTATTGACAATGGGGTGTGCAGTATCTTACATATCCTCGTCATATTTCGCAATCTAACAGAAAACGCAAATCTAGCTCTTCTTCTTTTTCTTTGAACGAGTCTTTTTCGATGGACCCGATTCAATGTGGATGGTTCCCTCCCTTACTTCTTCTGGTTGATCTTTAAACTTTTCTTGGTTATCCAAAAAAAACATCAAATCTGAAACTTGCTCATTTAAGTTTGCATTTTGGGTACCTAATTCTTTGATCTCCGCCTTCAATTTCTCTTCCTGCGAGACCAAGTAATCAACCTTATACAGTAATGCATCATTTAAGGAATTTGCAGAATTTAATTCTTTGGTGAGAGAATTGATCTTGTCGTCTTTTAAGGCAAGTTTCTTTTTTAGAGCTGGAATAGTGTTTATCGTGATTTCGGATAAGTCTTCTTTCAATTCTTGCACCATATTTTCAAGATCGCTTACTATGCTAGATGACATTGTAACTGAAGATTTCCTCCTTGTTTTTCCTGCATCTTTGCTATCTATTAAGCTTTCATAATATTCTCTTTGGCTTGCTAATTGGCTGATAAGTAACTGCGAATACTCAAATCCTACCTGGTCAACTTTATCCGAATTGGACTTATCTTGATTTAGAATGCCAGATGATGAATCTTTATCTTTTTCTGGTAATTCCACTATTTTGCCATCAGATTCATTTGTTACTAGCCTGTGAACGTAATTATCACCTGCATAATCCCACACCCTAGATGTATTTAATTCCATTGCAAAGCAATGGCCCGTATTTATAAAATGCTTCAACGAATGCTGTTCGGGAGCATATCTATCACACCCTACATTTCCACATATTAGACAGATCCATAAATTAGAATCTGTGTCACAATCCATACAGTTGTCAGCATGTTCGGTTCCGTTAGCATCAATTTGAGACACAGAAGATGAAGACGGATATTGTTGCAGAGACAGGTTCCTTCTGATTGCAACATGCAGAAGTCTTCTTGTAGATCTTCGTATATTTCTATTAGCAATACTGTTTGAATAGCGGCATATAGGACATGAATCGTCTCTCCATTTAGAGAGACACAGGCAATGAAAAGTATGTTGGCAAGGAATAGTTAAAAGACCAGTAATAGTTGCATCCATACGCTCTAGACAAACTGGACAAGTAGGCAATTCAAGTAATTTCTCATTCTCTGTTAAACTTAGTTCATCCAGGTTGATATCGGGACTGTTTTGTCTTGTGGTAAATGGATCCTCCAAGAGAAATGGGATTAATGCTTTTCGTGCGCTTTCTTCTTCTTTAGTTACTATATCTCCTTCTTTCTTTTTAAATATTACATTCTTAATAAATATAGCATGGCATAATTCTGGTTCCATTGAATTGAACGGCTTTCCATTGTAGTGATGCTGAAACTCTGACGCCTTCAATGTATCAGTAAATTTGATCAACACAAGGAATCTGTTAGGCTTTTCACTTTTTAAGATTCTTATATGTGTTATTGACTTCATATATGTTTCTCCTATAAACCCTAAGATATCTGTAGCTGTGAAATATGACGGTATGGCAATTATCGACACCATAGTATTATCCGAAACATTTGATAAACTTTCCGGTGATTCCAGAAACTTTGGGTCTTCGGAACACTCATTTCTATCATCCTCAAATTCTCTGTATAGCTTAATTATGCCTTCTCCTAAATGTTGAGCCTTTAAAGGTTCTACACTTCTCTTAAGCATCTTGAATCTCTCTTGAAATTTTGTGGGACTATCAATATGTAATAGGCTAATTGGGGAAAATCTATAGTCAATATTTTTGTACTTTATATTATTTCTTAACTCAATTAATATGATATAAGAATCAGTACCTATCATTATCTGATCTACTTTCTCATCCGATAGAATTTGGGTGTGCTATGTATGTATTAGAACTTATTGATTAAATGCGACATCGCCGATCCCGTGATCAATTCTTATCAAATATTGTCACTATTTACCTATATCTAAAATATGTAAATTAGGTCTAAAAACCAAACTTTTCTAAAGCAAAATCTTCTAACGACTTAAGAATTTCTCCGTTTTTACCAATTATTTCTTCTTCTTCACCATTTAAAACCTTTAGAGCTTCGGGGTGTGGAATCCATACAACATAAGCATTTGCAACTATTCCAGACTTGACTCCAGGAATCCCATCCTCAAAAACCAAGCATTCTTCCATTAAAATCTCTTCTAATTTATTATCTCTTCTTTCTTTATTAATGCTCTCTAAACAGACTTGCCAAATATCAGGATGTGGCTTTCCTCTACCTTTAGGAATTCTCGAATCGTCTCCAGTAACAATATGGTGCTTAAAATGTTTAAATCCATTTGCTAAATGTTTAGCCTTTCTTTCGTAGTTTAAGGCGTTAGAGCTTGTTCCTAAAGCCATTGGGATATTATTCACCGCTAAATAATTCAACAATTCTAATGCTCCAGGCAAGAACCTGGCCCTGTTCCACATCGTCTGCTGGATTCCAATGGCTTCTTTAATAAACTCTTCAACACTAATAGGGAGCTCATATTTGTCAATCATGATCTTATTTGCTTCCGGTGCAGGTCTTCCTTGCAACTTGATCTTAACATCCCATGTGAGAGGACCCTTTCCATATCTGGCTAACAACACATTAAATGCTTCGGTGTATATATCCTCAGTATTTAAAAGAGTACCGTCCATGTCTAAAAGGTTAATAATCCTGATCCTTAATATCACTTTATTTTCTACATTAACTTACCAAAAAGACAAGCCTTAAACTTTCTAATTGAGTTAGTAACATTCCCAACTATTCCGTCAAAATACTATCAGTTACGTACTTGCTTTGAGTCATTATGTCAATATTACGATAGAGTGTAACATAAATTAAAGGCGGAGATGTATTCCTTATATGATAGATCATAGAAAATATTTGATTATGTAATCATTAAATAATAAAACAAAATAAATAGTTATGTCTATAATGGAGCATTTTTAAATAAGTAGGAAATACTTTCCCCATTATGTAATCTTCTGATAGCTTCAGCAAGAACAGCAGAAATATCAATGGTATCTAATTTTGGACAGAGCTTCAATTTTTCTTCAAAAGGAACGGTGTTAGTACAGACAACCTTAGTTAATTTAGAGTTATTAATGTTTTTAATAGCATTTCCAGATAAAATACCATGAGTAACAATAGCAATGACTTGCTTGGCATTGTTATCCAATAAGACTTCAGCAGCTTTTGCTAAAGTACCACAAGTATCAGCCATATCGTCAACAATAACACAGATCTTATCAGTAACATCACCAACCAAAACCATTCTAGAGACTTCGTTTGCTCTAGCTCTTTCCTTGTGAATTAAAGCGAAATTTAAATCTAATCTGTCAGCTAAACCAGCAGCTCTTTTTGCTCCACCAGCATCAGGGGAGATTATGATAGCATCTTTGTAATTTATAGATTCTTTGATATATCTAACAACACTTGGTTCAGCATACAAGTTGTCTACTGGGACGTCAAAAAAACCTTGAATTTGAGAGGCATGTAAATCCATCGTTATCACATGATCGCAACCAGCAGTAGTTAACATATCAGCCATTAATTTAGCAGTGATCGGAGCTCTGGATTTATCTTTTCTATCCTGTCTAGCATAAGGAAAGTTTGGCAATATCACACTGATTCTTCTGGCACTAGCGGTCTTACAGGCATTGATCATTATTAATAATTCTAGTACACGATCATTTACCACACCCGAACCAATTTGACAAACAATGAAAATATCTTCATCTCTGACAGATTCACCAATAGAAAATAAAACTTCACCAGTAGAATCTCTCTTAAATTCACACGGAGTCAACTTCGTACCCAATCTTTTTGCTACTAATTCAGCTAATCCCCTGTGGACATCACTAGCTAATAATTTAATCGAATTCGTAGACATGGTTATTCAATATGGATAAGAACTGGCCTTATTTGGCAACTATGGTAAGATAAATGTTTAAATGACAAGGAAAAGAAGTTTCAAATGTAGGGACTTAGCTATATAAGTATCGTCTACATATTTTAATCTTTACATATTAGAGAAGCATCGGGGCCTCCGCGATGTCAGAGTAAAATTTTTTGCTTTTGTGTTACCTAATGTATATTATATTACACAAAAAAAAGTCAACAGTCATTATCATTAAAATAAGTCATCAATATCATCGTCTTGTCCCTCATGGCCTTGAAGTTCTTCATTGTTATTCTCATCTGCTTCTTCTTCATCTTCTTCTTCATCGTCCTCTTCCTCTTCTTCTTCTTCTTCAGCCTCTTGTCTCTGAGAAGATGGTTGAGTATATAAGTTGGTATTTATCTTATCGCTCAGCTCATTAATCATCTTACTAAGTTCTCTCTTTTTTGCATCTAACGAATTTTTTAATGTATTATAGCTTGTCTGAAATTTCATCTTCATCATTTTATGAGTCGCGGAGGCTAAACCTCTTCTATGAACTTCGACTACCTTTTCTAAATCGGCAATTTCTTCTTCTAACATCTTAGCATGCTGCTTATCTGCCTTATTTTCTTCCTCGTCATCATCTTCGTCGTCATCATCTTCTTCTTCTTCTTCTTCATCTTCTTCGTCTTCTTCTTCTTCTTCTTCTTCTTCGACTGCTACATCTATATCCTCTTCTATGGCAGTATTTTGATCATCAAGTTCAACACCTTCTTCTATTTCAATTTCTTCATCATTAGCCAAAGCCTTCGCCAATTCCTCTTCCAAATCACTCTCTATGACATCATCGTTAACAATCATGCTATCCTCGTCACGATCAAATGCTGTATTAAATACCTGCGGCGAATTTGCGTTTGAAGGAGTAGCACTTAATGATGGAAACTTGTTGTTGTCTTTGCTCAAATCGACAATCTCAAAATGTGTTTCCTCAGCTTCATTATCTAATTTTATTAATTCATTAACTCTGGAGTCAATATCATTCAGTACACGGTGGTTAACTTTCCTTGGTCTAAATCTTCTGAATACATCTTCATAAGGACTAGTTAAACCATCTCTGTAAACTAATTTACTTGGTTTTAACTCATTCTTGGGCGTCATATTGTATAAAGGATGAGTATATAAGTTATCGTAATCCAACTCAAAATCCTTGTCTATACTGAGCTCAGTCGGTATTACTTCCTTCAAAATTAATAACATTTGCCAAACATCAAGGGTTTTAAATACATTCTTTTTATCTACTGTCTTGTATAATTCAGTTATGGTAGGTAAATCAACTAATCTTGCAGAGTAAAACGTGCCTTTTATGTTTACCACAGCTTTATCCTTTGCAACCCATTTAATATTTATTCCTGACAAATCACCAGAATCTACTGCATTTTGAACAAAATCCAATTTTGAATCATTTAAAAACCTAATGATAATACCCTGTTCTAGTAATGGGTCATCTTCCAAGTTGGGTGCTTCAGAATCATAGCCTTCCCCCGGTATTCTCGTGGGTTTGACCCTAACTTTAGGAACTATTTTCGTTGGTTGTGTACCTAAATCCATAGAATCTGGTGGAGCTTTATTCTTTAAACTAAGCTTTATTTTGTTGGCTTTCTCCTTTCCTACTTTAACCTTCTTCTTACCAATGGATAAAACAAGAGATTCTTTTCCTTGCCCACTTGAAGAAGGTGGTTTAATTTTAATTTTTGGAGTACTAGTAACGGGCTTTTCATCATCTTTATTTTCCTTTGTTTTGGCCACCGAGGATGGTACTTTTAGCTTTAATTTGACCGCCATCTTTAATCACTGTGGATATATTATCTATCTTTCAACTGTTTTATCGAATTTTATAAAAATCATATATCACGTGATTTATCTCGGATGAATTAATGGCTTTATGCTTCAGAGTAATAATAAAAGTAGTTAATCAGGAAGCATGTTACCTAGTGGACAATATTATACTCCAAGAGAAAGGAGGCGTTCTTCGTTGGATCGGAGGCGCTCGCGTCAAGGATCTGTGGCATCCGTGGAATCTGTTGGTAGTTATCTACTTGAAGAAAATAATTTTGAAGTATATTCTGGTGCTGCATCAGAGATTATACCATCTTCCATTTCTTCTTTGCATTATCCCCATCATTTTGGTAGAGGTAGATTAGAGTCTAAAGTATCTGCAGAAATTTCGCCACTTCTATCAGTGGACGAAAATAACATTGATTTAACTTCTGTCAAGTCTAATGTCTCTTCCACGTCATATGATACTAAAGTAAACTTTAGATTCTTTTCCCCTGATGAAATTGAAGCTGCCCCAGGTGGCTCCACAATTGGTGAACCTGCAGATGCTGTTGACTACAATACAGATTGGGATTATAATGTAGGAAAATACGAAGAGGTTCCTGATGAATTTGCTATACAAGACAATGAATCATCTAGAAATATCTCCGCTCATTCAGAACCTTCCGATTATGGATCTACGTCATCACACTTTGCTCGTAGAAATAGAAGACAATCTGATAGTTCTCAAAAAAGTGACTTGCAAGGTAGCGTCTCATTACCTGAGATTGAATCGGCATATTCATCTTCCACGACCAAATATCAAAGATATTATTTGGCTGAGGAGGATTTGGTTATTGGTATTGCCGGGTATTCTTCTAGTGTTATGAAAAAGTTAGTATATTATTCAATTTGTATTTCTACTTTTGGATTGGGATATTTGGTACTTAGATGGTTTCCAAAATATCGCGTTAATTTGATGGGTAACAAGGCTCCTCTAGGGAAAGCTGAATGGTGTGTTATTGAGAATGAGTTTGGTGAACTAATGATACTTCCAATAAGGAAATTTAAGTTCAACGAAAGATTATCGAGCTTTTTAAGGGTTCAACAAGATGAAGTAGAAGAAATGAGCGAGAAGGACCCTATAGTTGATGTTATCCACTCTTTTTCTTATCGTTATATTAAATTTTTTTACAATCCTTTGGAAGATATTTTCAAAACTAACTCTAATTGGTGTGACCCTCGTTGGATAAATGTTAGAAATACTAAAGATGGGGTATCTCAATTATTGCACGAGCAAAGATCTGAAATTTTTAACAAAAATTCTATTGAAATAGAGGAGAAATCTGTATTCACGCTTCTTATTGATGAAGTTTTACATCCTTTCTATGTTTTTCAAGTGTTTTCTATTTTCTTGTGGTTGGCTGATGATTATTATTACTATGCAAGTTGTATTTTCTTGATTTCTATATTTTCGATTTTTAACACGTTAGTTGAAACTAAATCAACCTTGAAGAGACTTCAGCAAATTTCGAAGTTCTCTTGTGATGTGAGAGTTTGGAGAAATGGATTTTGGAAACAGATTATTTCTACCGAATTGGTTCCAGGAGATGTATTTGAAGTTGATTCTTCCTTATCTATTATACCCTGCGATGCGCTCTTATTGAATGGAGAAGCGATAGTGAACGAATCAATGTTAACAGGAGAAAGTGTTCCTGTATCAAAATCCGCTGCTACATCGGAGACGGTTTCTTTCCTTACTGAAAACTTCACAGCTCCAATTCTAGCAAAGTCCATGCTATACAATGGGACTAAATTACTTAAAATGAAATCGTCAAATGATGAGGTGGTTACTGCCATGGTTCTTAAAGTAGGGTTTAATACTACTAAGGGGTCCCTTATAAGATCAATGCTTTTTCCTAAACCTACAGGTTTTAAGTTTTATCAAGATTCTTTCAAGTATATTGCTTTTATGTCGATGATAGCAGTAGTTGGATTTATTTTTTCAACGTATAATTTTGTTAAGATGGGCATTTCTAAAAAGGTAATGATACTAAGAGCTCTTGATATTATTACAATTGTTGTCCCTCCTGCCTTGCCTGCGACATTAACCATCGGAACTTCATTTGCAATAAATAGGTTAAAAAGTCTCAAAATATATTGTATTGCACCAACTAGAGTTAATATTGGCGGGAAGATTGATGCATTTTGTTTTGATAAGACGGGAACCTTAACTGAGGATGGTTTAGATGTCTTAGGGATTCATTCTGCACAAAATGCTGCTGGAAGAAAAGAAATCATATTTAAAGATAGATATGCAAGCATCGAAAAATTAAATTTTGATGAAGTTAACGAGCATTCCTTTAATACTGATAAATATTTGTTGGGTTGTATGTCATGTTGTCATTCATTAAGGTTAATTGATTCTGAAGTCTTGGGTGATCCATTGGATCTTAAAATGTTTGAATTCTCTAGATTTAATCTATATGAAGATCAAAATATTACTGTGGAAAGTAGAGATGCTAATTACAAATACGAACTTCTTCGGGAATATGAATTTTTGTCTACATTAAGAAGAATGTCAGTCGTAGTGAAGGATAATTTTGGCTCGGATTTAGTTTTCACTAAAGGTGCGCCTGAAATAATGTATGAAATATGTGCAAAAGAATCATTACCAGCAAACTTCGATAATTTGTTGTATGAGTACACTCGTAATGGTTACAGGGTGATTGCCACTGCTTATAAATCATATGATGGAAAAAATGATTCTAGAGAGTATGTTGAGAGGGACTTGATTTTTAGTGGGTTTATTGTGTTCGAAAATAAATTAAAAGAATCATCAAGGCCCACATTAAATCAACTAAATAAGGCAAATATCAGAACAGTCATGTGTACAGGAGATAATGTTTTGACAGCTATTAGTGTTGCAAGAGAATGTGAGCTTATTGAGAGAGATATTACTAATATATATGTACCAACGTTTGTGGAAGGTGCTAATGAGACAAATTTAGTATGGGAAGATTTTAATGCTCCGGAAATAAAACTAGATTCTACTTCGTTAACTCCACATGACATAAGACAGGTGGGAAAGTATAAATTGGCTATCACTGGTGATGTTTTCCGCTATTTGCTTACGGAAGTAAAAAATCACAATATCATTGAATCTATTTTGATGAAGTGTGATATATTCGCAAGAATGTCACCTGATGAGAAAAATGAACTTGTCAGGCAGTTGCAAAAGCTTGATTATACAGTTGGTTTTTGTGGAGATGGTGCTAATGATTGCGGTGCCTTAAAAGCAGCTGATGTGGGAATATCTTTATCGGAGGCTGAAGCTTCAGTTGCAGCTCCATTTACGTCAGGAATATTTGAAATTTCATGTGTTTTAGATGTCATAAGAGAAGGAAGATCTAGTCTAGTTACTAGTTTTTCTTGCTTCAGATATATGTCTTTGTACTCTGCGATACAGTTTATCACTGTTTCTATTTTGTATAAGAGAGGTACAAATTTGGGTGATTTTCAATTTTTATATATTGATTTATTTTTGATTCTTCCTTTGGCAATTTTTATGTCGTGGTCTAAACCAGCTAAGTCTATTGTTATTAAAAGACCAACAGCAAATCTAGTATCACCAAAGATATTAATTCCACTCGTTTGTCATATTTTTGTTTTGTTAATATTCCAGGTGTTATTGTGGGAATTGGTGCAGAGAGAAAAGTGGTATATTAAACCTATTCCTGCTGGGGATGATGATGTCAAATCCTCAGATAATACTGTATTATTCCTTTTCTCAAATTTTCAATACATTCTAATTGCAATAGTATTAACTGCTGGGCCGCCATATAGAGAGCCAGTCTCAAAGAATAATCCATTTTTGATTAATGTGTGCATTGCTGTGATATTGTCTTTAGCACAGTTTAATATACGTAGTGAATCAAATTTAGGCAATTTGATGCAACTCACAAACTTATCTCCTAAATTTTACTGCTTTATTGTTTTTGCTGGTCTAATAAACCTTGTTTTGATGTTAATTGGTGAAAAAATATGGTTTATAAAAATATCACAAACATTTAAAAGAATAATTCGTGGCTCAAAATCAAGAATTAGTAAAAAAAGATTTAAAATGTTAAATAGAGAATATGACCAAATAGGCCACGTATAGATTTTTTATCTCGTCAAGAATATATCTTCTAAAATAAAGTTAAAAATAAATACAAGTATCATTAAACTTATCATGTTTGGGAAATCACCAATTGGTCAGTGATCTCGATTATTTAATAATTATAAAAATAATGTAGCGCCGCCCGGTTTCGATCCGGGGACATCAGGGTTATGAGCCCTGCGCGCTTCCACTGCGCCACGGCGCTCACCGTGATAATATTTTGAAGCCCATAAAGTTTGACCTAATAAATTATTTGTAATTGTTATTCGCTATATTGGACATCTCTTTTTTTTATATAGTAATATTAGAGATCCTATTTTAATATAGTAATTTATATTAATTTCGGGCACAATTGTAATGTGATTCGTTCAACTAACTATACTAACTATTTATACTTCTGTCGGATATCAGTCATTACTGCAACATCAATGGTACTATTCAACTTTTCTGAAGCTTAGCCCTTCTTCATATTCCTGGATGGCATCTTAAAGTGACTCAAAGAAGTCGAGATCGTATTATGGGATTGTATTGTAAAAGCTACATACTGAAGGTTGGAGTATACTATGATTTGTTATGTAAGAGGTAAGTTAAGGGGTCTACTTATTAGAAAAGCTATATTTATATACTTTAGCACTAGAGTATACTTCTAAAGCATTTATGGCCTATCTTTTACGGTTTTATTGTTGGTATATCTTGAACTTTACGTCGCCTCTTCAGTTATTGGTTAAATTCAAGATTATAAATATGAAGTACCATAAGTAATTTTCCTGACTGATAGATAAATTTTTGATTATTCAATTGAATTAATCTGAACATATTTGAGAATCAACTGAAACAGTTCGAAAAATTATTTATGAATTCGCAGTATATCTTGATCATCCTCAATTCGTATTTTAGTTAACTGTGAAAACTATTTCTAGTTCAAAGAAGAGATGGGTTATGTATTAAATTTGTTGCTAACTTTATTCACTATAAGTTGCAAATTAAGTGCATTAGGAAAATATTCTCAACTTTTAATTTAAATTTTGTAAATACAAAAAAAATATTATTTCCTCAGAACTAATTGTTAGTTTCTCACAATATATTTCACAACAAAATCGACAATTTTTGAAAAGAATGTAAAAAAATGATTTCGCCCAGGATCGAACTGGGGACGTTCTGCGTGTTAAGCAGATGCCATAACCAACTAGACCACGAAACCAACTATTGTTCATTGTAAAGATATCATCCTAATAACTTATTCACGTGTTCTAGATCACATTATACGATTACCTTATTGGGAATGACTTCCTTACGGTGTACGAATAAAGCTTTGGTTAAACTTCAGATAGTTGCAAAACACAACATCGTTAACTTTAACCAGTATGATTTGAAATAATTAGTCATAATGAAAACGATAAAAGTAATCATTGCTTCTAAATATAATAGTGCTGTTACACATACACATACACGAGAACTAGATTGAAAGGATTCATTATTAGCTAAGACAACTGCAGCTCCGATTATCTAAAATGCCTTTCAGATACCTCTCTCTAAAAACTATATAGGATGTAATATATCTCATAACCTGTAGCTAACTCTACAAGGGAGTTAGAGATAAGAGATACTTCGCTAGCCTCTATAAACAATATACAATAAACGATGTAATATAACATGTTACAAGTCAGGTGAAATATCAACTGGTATCTTAAGGGATATTTTTATAACGGTAGTTACCAATTCTACTGTCTAAAGCGGAAAATAGACAATTTTACAAGAGTAACGTTTCTAGATTTTCCTTCTAGCTGTCTCTTGTATGTTGATGAATCGGAAGAATTTGGCTTAGTCAGTTTCAACTAGGTAATTAGAACTGTAGGCTAGTGAAGTATTTACTATAGAAATATAACGTTTTTATACAGTCTTCATATTGTTAGTCGATCCAGTTACCATTAGTCTAAAATTATGTATCCTAGAACCAATCCAGCTCCCTATTCTTTCATGTTCAACAACAAAATTTTTATTAGTTTGTCTTATAAGAATAATTTTCCTTAAAAGTGTTTAAAAGTTATCTCACTATCTTGTTTATTCAAGTAAACAGAGGGGTAAGGAAAATTATTACATATGGCTTCTAAATCTTTTGCAGATTATAACTAAATCTTAGATAATTAATTCATGGCAGTATAAGAAATTGTACATCTCTGCTTTCACTCAAGCTGCCCTCATAGGATCCAAGAGAGAAGTGTATAATCAAGATTTTCTTTGATTCCGGTAAATACTTTGTTTAAATCTAAGCACACTCGTTGCCACCTCCTGTTTCTCTTGAACATAATAAATTAAAATTTAGTAAATTCCCCCAAAAACCTCAATTTAAAAAACTATGCTCAATCAAATATATTATGTCCCTAAAAATATAGATAAATAAGGTTAGTCTAAAGTCAATTCATTATACGCTTAAAGAATCATGAATTCTAAATTGGGGGTTTACTTAATTATTTCCCTTGGCATTAATGTATAAACGATTTGTCTCGCTTTGGTGGAAGTTTTTTCACTTTTCCGGCTTTGCCCCCCCTCTTTTGACGCGGAAATAGAAGGCTCATTTTTTGCTTAAGAGCCCTAGAAGAGTAATAAATCTCAAATAATACGAGTTTCGAAATAACTACATGAAAGCGAACAACTAGGGCCGATGGATATTTGTGATAGATTTTATTAACAATATTATCTACCTTAAAGTTACCCTTATATAGTACGACATTTTCCATGTACTGTATATGAACTTTTGTTGAGGACGTTACATTTTCCTTCACTCAAATTTTTATTAAATTAATGGTTAACAGAAAATTTCTTTAATAGTGAATTGATTCTATTTATCTCAGAGGGTAGTATTGGTTTCACGTATCTGAAATTATATGTATAATCTTGCAATGTATGCTACCGTTGCATTCGTAATTTGAAATTAGCCTACGGAAATGTAGGAGAATCGTACATGATACTGTGTAAGAAAAATTAAAATGTGCATAGTTCCACCAATCTTGTCCAATAAAACAAGGTGGGAGGATTAAAACAATTGAGAATCTCGCATGATGAGGGAGGTAGTGTTTTTGTGAAGTGTGGGGAGACCCTCCAAATGGGGGTCTGAGTCCGAGACCGAGCTTAATGACCCGATAATTTCTGTAGTATAAAAGAAACTACAAATAACGAAGCCGTCAAATCTGGGGAAATTTGGTTATTTAAACAATATCTGATATCTTTACAAATATTGCTATTAATAAGTATTCAATTTCATTGTCATAAGTATAAGTCAGATTGAATAAAGTCATCGATTTAGTGAAAGATTTCGAGAATATTAAAGACAATTTTTAACATAAATTAAGAAACGAAAAAAAAAATGACTTCCTCATCTATACCCTCTAATGAATCGAAGGGGATTCATTCAGCAGATTCTAATAATACCATCTCCAACGTCCAACATTCTGGCGATAATGGTGAATTTGTCACAATTGGTAAGCAAAAGTTCTATAAACATGAATTGATGGCAGCCTTTGGTGGTACATTGAATCCTGGTCTTTCACCATATCCTACTCATGAAATAGCCAACCCTGCCCCAATGGGTTTAGCAGCATTTTCCTTAACTACTTTTGTTTTATCTATGTATAATGCAGGTGCTATGGGTGTCCATGTTCCCAACGTTGTTGTAGGTTTAGCTTGCTTTTACGGTGGTGCAGTTCAAGTTCTTGCTGGTATTTTTGAACTTGTGAGTTCTAATACCTTTGGTGGTTGTGCGTTGACTTCATATGGTTGTTTTTGGTTAAGTTATGCTTCTATTAACATTGAAAGTTTTGGAATTGCAGCTGCTTATACTGACGAGAAAGAGCTTGCTAATGCTGTTGGATTTTTTCTCATTGCATGGGCAATGTTCACGTTTATGTTGACTCTTTGTACCTTAAAATCAACTCTATTCTTCTGTGCCTTATTTGCATGCTTAACTGTAACATTTATTATGTTAGCTGCAGCCGAGTTTTCTGGTAATGCAAATTGCCAAAAAGCAGGAGGTATTATTGGTGTCATAACAGCTTTCTTAGGTTTCTACAATGCATTTGCTGGTACTGCCAATAAGACAAATTCTTACATCACTGCTTATCCAATCCCATTAACCAGACAGTAGATTCTACTTTTTTACAGCCTAACATTATTTGTTAATACTTTATACTAACTTTCATTAAATAATAGCTATGAATTGATATAATAATTATTTTATATTCACAGTTTTAGTGTATTTTATATACTTTGTATTTTCGATTATGCTATATTTTATTATAATTGAAGTAGTTATTCCAACTATATACAGGATTTTTTTAATTTGATCATATCTCCCACGTGTGAACCACCTAATTAGAAATTCATATATATTGATAAAAAGAGACGCTATTAACGGTTATTTTTATTAACAATTGTTAGTATTATAGGAATAAGTATTAATTAATAGAATGTCTTCTCAAAATAAAAGAATCGCATTACCAGCTAGAGTTGAGCCAAAGGTGTTCTTTGCTAATGAAAGAACTTTCTTATCTTGGTTAAATTTTACAGTCATCTTAGGATCTTTAGGTGTTGGTTTATTGAACTTCGGTGATTCAGTTGGAAGAATATCCGCTGGATTGTTCACTTTCATTGCAATGTTAACTATGGTATATGCTTTAATAACATACCACTGGAGAGCCAAGGCTATCAGATTGAGGGGCTCTGGTCCTTATGATGACAGATTTGGTCCAACTATGTTGTGTATATTCTTGTTGGTTGCTGTGGTTGTCAATTTTGTTTTAAGAATTAGAGCTTAAATGCGTCTAAATTAAATACTATCACGTATTACTAGTATATCTTCTAACGCTGTTGTCTTCAAATATAATACAAATTAAACTACTATTTGTTGAATCTATTTTAAATTCAGAATCAGAATTCATTCTTCTAAAAAAAACGTCCCATTTAGTCTAAAACTAGGTCATTTTATTTAATTATAAATCATAATATTTACGTTTCATATCCCTGTAGCGAGTTAAAAAATACAATGCTTCTAATTCTGAGTTAGATAGTATCGAGCTGCTATTGTTATTACAAGAAGAAAACACTAATGAAGAAAGTAAAAAATGAAAAAAAAAAAACATACCTTTAATTACGTATTCACCTTTTTTCAATGCTTCTTCTAATTCCTCTTCATTGGTAACAGATGTTGTACGAAATGCAGACTTCAAACATCCACTAAATTTCTCATATCCCCCAGATTTAATAGGATAATCTTTTCCCATATATAGAAGAGTTTTAAATAAGCTTCTAACTTTAGGATTCATCACTCATGCTCTGTACCATATAGGAATTAAGTTGAATTTTAAGTGCGTCCGCTTCAGATTTAAAATTCAAATCTTTTTTAGTATCTTCTTAAATAAAACCCTACCATTTTATTTTACTTAATATGAAACAATATGATTTTAAAACATCAAAAGTTATAGCACTTTTTTTAGTCCAATTTGATGTTAAATCTGGTTACAGTTTATTATGGAGCAAATCATCAATAGCTGATTTTAATTTTGACGGACTCGATTATAAAGCAATGCCATCTGGAATTCATGATGAGAAGGAAAGTACAGTTTTACTTTGTCATTTTTTTAATAACAAGAAGTATTACGGGTTTAGCAGATTTCAGCAATATATATTAGAAGACGTGAGTAATGATGCTTCAAATTCTGAAATATCAAGGGAGAGAGTTAAAATGTACTCTTTAGGTATCCTTTGCGAGCCTCGTAACCAAGACTGGATTCCTAATGATCCAATACAAAATGGCTTGGAGACTATGGATATTATTAATACAACTTTATCTAAGTTTCTTAAATGTGAAGATTACGATAATTTCAAGCCCTTTGAGGATTTATTTCATGGATTGACAAGCGCGTTGAATCCATCAACCTTGATAAGTAATAATATCGATAATCATTTGTTAAATTCTCTTCCCAATTTGATAGACTCAATTGGCCCCCTTATTTTTGAAGTATATAAGCTGGCTTTATTACGGAAAAGAATACTAATATTTAACAATCCAATGTCAAAAGTGGATTTATTTACAAGTGGGGCTTTCACATACATAGTTTCGTTATTGGCTGTTATACCTGAAGATACTAAGTTGTTATCTAAAGAAAATAGAAATTCTTTATACTCACAAACCATTTACAATGTTGGTTTAAATGATTTATCAGGGCCCTTGCTTAAAATACCAGGTTTCATCGGCTCCACTAATGACGAGGTTATTATTTATCAAAGTGATGTATATGATGTCGGAATATTTTTACCATCAAATAACATTGATTCAACTACTCTTTTCAACTCGTATGATATCCAAACAGGTTTAGATATTAATAAGAGAAGAAAAGCCACAATAAAAGATTACAAAAAATTTAAATTAGTGCATAATGAATTGTTTGGAAGTAAGAATAAAAGGCCTAGTAATGAATCTAACGATGATTTGGCATCGATTAATACTTCTACATCTATAATGTCTTACTTCCGAAATGAAGAAATTGAATATAATATGGAGCCTGAGTGGTGGCTCAAATCCGCTACGTCAACTATGTCTTGGAGGGAATATTTGTGGTCTGCATTTTCATGGTTTGCTAGTGCTGGTCAGGTGAGAGATGACTGCATAAGTGCTTCTGATCAAGAGGAGACTCCAACCGATATTCATCAACGAATTAAGCTTATACAGTTTATTAACATCATTAGTTATTTTCATAAACTAACAAAAAAATGGTATTATCTAATTAATGCAATTGTATTAGAGGTTTACGAGGATCATACCGTTAACGTGGAGAGTAATGACACACATAATGTTAACGACCAGTTGATTGGCAATAAAAAAGTTGACATAGAGTTAACATATCAAGATATTATTGAGATGGAGTTAGACCCGTATTCTGAACAAGATCTCCAGTTCGCTAAGGAATTTGTATTGTTTTACTGGGGCGCTATTGTGGAGTCTGTTGAAGTTGGGATAGGTGTAGATGTGTTTTGTTGTTAGTTAGTTACTATAGTTAACGAATAGACGCACTTATTTAGGTTACCCGGTTAACTTGCGTGGCGTGCGTGCAAGAGTGCGATTTTTTGATATCAGCGTTTTCATAATATAAAACTTGTTAAATCAGTCTCACTTGTTATTATCTGGAAAGTGAAGGAATTTGCTTCTATTATAGTCAAAATTGATACTGAAGGTACTTTACTGATTTACAAAACTAATCAAATCAAATCTAAGGGATAGCATTAATTTGATTTCTTTTTTTTTTTTTTTTTTTTTTTTGAATATTCATGATACTAGAATAACTGGTATTTTCTAAAAAAAATAATTCCTAGAACTCATTGTGGATAAGGATAGATAAAAAAGCATATATTTTTACGTACATTCACACTATTGCAATTAAAAGACGTTTATATCATTAATTGATAAGTTTATTTTAATAAATAATGAAAGGGCAAGGAAATCGTACAAATAAAGCAAACGGCCATCGTCGCTCCAATTCACGTTATACTGGCTCTAATACTTATGGAGAACAATATTCTATATCTCAGGATACAGGAAATGATAAATTGCTTTCTAAGATCACTAGAAGTATAAGTAAGACATGCATAGCCACACTTTCTAATGGTAAAAAGTACCAAGGCCTTTTAACCAATGCTGATTTATCAACAACTGGGTCTACTCCTTTATCAATTGTCTTGATGAATGCCGTTTTGAAGGACAAGAATACAAAAGAGAAAGTTCCCGAAAAGTTGGTTCTACAAGCCAAGGATTTAGTCGATTTAGAAGTGGCTGAAATCGATTCTAAAAAGCAATCTCCTCAGATTGGCACTGGATTCAGAACTGATAGTGATATTTCTGGTGGAAATATTCTGTTTAAAGAAAGAGAATTGCAAAGATGGGTTCCAGAAGATGACGGTCTGAATCCCATATTACAATTGGATGATAATAATAATAGTGGCCATTGGGATCAATTTAAAGTAAATGAGGATAAATTTGGAGTTGAATCAAGCTACGATGAACACTTATATACTACGAGAATCAATACTTCAGCCCCTGATTATGAAGAAAAATTAAGAAAAGCCGAGAAGCTAGCTAAAGAGATCGAAAATCAAGCTTCGGGTAATTACCATATACTAGAGGAAAGAGGTTTTGTAGTAGATGATAGCGGTAGAGATGAAGAAGATAAATATTCTGGTGTTGACAGAAGAGGTGACGAGTTGTTGGCAGCTTTAAGAGGTTCAACTATCTCCAATGATGCATCAAGGTCTCCATCTCTAAATCCAGGTCCTGGTAAGTATGCGCCTCCAAGACAAAGAGCTGCTCAATATCATAATGACCCTGCAATTATCTCAAGTTCAGCAATTAGCGAGAAACCAAATGCTAATGATGAGAAGTCTCAAAAGCTGTCTGGCTCCGGCTCTTCAACAATAGTTAAACCAGATTCTATTCCAGCTAAACCTGTTGTTCAAAAGAGACATAATGAGTCTTTCAGATTAAACGCTCAAAGTGAGATTAACTCATTAAAGGAATTTAGTGCCAATTTTAAAATACCACATAAAATTCCTTCAGATCTATTACCTATCCTTTCAAAGGATACATTGAAGCAAGATGAGATCCTAAAAAAACAAAAAGATCAGAAACAAGGTCCCGAAAATGAAAGTCAACCTGACACTAGCAAGAACCAAAAGAAGAAGTTAGAATCTCTGAAGCCTTCGTTTAAATTAAATCCCAAGGCAGCAGCATTTACTCCTCTTAATTTGCAAGTTTCTCCAAATCCACCAAAAGCTAATTTCAATAAGCCTCCTTCCAGTCAATCAAGTCAATCTCCAAGAATGAGTAGCCAACGAACTAGTGCAGGATCTAATAATAGTTCTATTCCAACGTCTACTAAAAGGCACCATCAGGTTTCGTCAACTGAATTTTTTGGGGGATCATCATCAGTCCCCACCAGAAAGACGCAAGAAGAAAAGAAATCTCTCTTCATTTCTTCATTTAATATGTTTTTGACTGCCAAGAAGACCCTGGAGAAAAACAAGACTTCTGTTGTTTATGAAAAATCTTTCCAAACCCCTCCAACTTGGGACTCTAGTATTGATGAGTCTCATGAGAAATTATTCCCATCTATTCAACTTTCCAAGACTCCTGGAATGAGGGTTGCATCTGCACAATTCATCCCTAACCCTATGATGGGTGTTCCAACTATTCCAGGCGGCTATGCAGGGAAATTTCCAATATCTCCACAACAACAGCAAGCCACCACAGCAGCCATGGCAGCTCATTTCCAACAACAACAATTTCAAGCTGCGATGATTTACCAGCAACAAATGGCTGGTGGAATGATCCCAGGGCAGCCAATCCCAATGTATCCTGGTGCTGAGACACCATTTATGTCGCCAAATTTCATTGTACCACCAGGAAGTTTTGCAAGTTCAGCTGGTAGTCCCGTAAATGGCAATTTGACGTTGAATAATGAGCCGTACATCGGAGGCAATTACAATAGTCATGGAGGAAATAGAAGGTTTAATAATTCTCAGAATAATCACAAGAAAGGTTCCAATCTATAGCTCATTCGATGTGCCATAGAATGGAATGAATAGATCAAATGGGTGATTTGGTTAGATATATTTACTTGGTTAGTTTCTGCAGGTCAAGTTACAATCAATAGTTAGTAGAGAATATAATAATCTTATACTACATTCAATTTAATTCTAAAGATTAGATTAATCATAAAGTTTTAAAAGATTGTAGTCGGCTCCTCTTTAGTTTATTCAAAAAGATATAAAATTTATCAATAGTATTGTAATGATTTTGTGTAATGATTTCTGTTTATCAAGTTTTAATCTGCTGTAATATTGAGATTGAAATAATCCAAAGATAGGTTTGTTAGCATGAGTGAAGCCGCCCTAACACGTATAGCTCACCTAATAAAGGTGGAGGATGATCTTTCTAAAGTACCTGAATTGCAACAACAATTCATTAAGGAGAAATCCTCGGTCGATATGAGATTAAATTCAACAGTCCAAGTACAAATTGAATCTATAATGTCTAATTTAACCAATCTAAATGAATCAGCAGCTAAATTAAATTCAATAAAGGGATCATTAAATAAAGTGAATGAAGTTTATGCGGAATCTATTACTAATATATCTCAATATGACATGGTTCGGCAAATGACAAGCGTTAATCAGTTCTTGACCCAAGTTAAGAATTTATATACAGATATAAGTAATTTTAAGTCGTTCTTGGAACATATTGACAAGCTAATTGATGATGAGCTTAATTATATTAGTGAAGATATTCTGTATACTTTGCCTAACCTTTTTCATATTCATTACAATCTATCTCAAGCAAGAAATTTTCTGGATTACTTGGAAGAATATAGTAAACCCTTATCTCATGATTTTCAAACAATCATTTTTAAAATTATATCTCCAATTAAGAAGACAATTAAAAAATTTGATGATTTGCTTAAAGAAATAATTATTTCTATTACTGAAGCTTTAAAAGATGGTAACAGTGAATTGGTATTAAAATTAATTAAAATTATTGACTTTGAAACGATTGAGGATACAAAGTACAGTTTGTTCAATAGCTTAAACGTAAAAGGATCTTGCGACTTAAAAAGTATAAATTATGCTAATTTTAGAGGATGTAAGCGTAATTATAGAAAGTTTTTCTATGATAAATTAGAAGATAGCTTGGATGAGACTTTTGAGAAGTGTGTAGAGCACTTCTCCAATGATAAGATGCTAATCTATGATAACTTGAATTGGCTTGAAGACGAGCTACTATTTGTTTCTGAATCCTTGAATCCCCTCTTTCCTACTAACTGGGAGATAAGTGATTTTATTCAAAATGCATATTATAATAAATTACATAAATTTACTATGGAAATTATTAATCAAGATCCCCCTGCTGAAGATTTAATGAAAATATTGGCATACGATAATCATTACAGCAAATTTATCAATGAATTGAAGATCACTTCATCCAATAAAACCAGTGATAATAAGATATCTAACTTTAAGAAAGAACAAAAGTCAATATTAGGTGATGATTTAAAGAATATCGTCTTAGAAGACTATTTAAAGGTCATTGTCTCTAAAATGGAAGAATGGAATAGCAATTTAATAGATCTGGAATCCAAAACCTTTGTCGAAAGAGATGCTCCACCGGATATATATACTTACCATCAAGTTATTGAGGATGAAGATGTTCATGACCAATTGATAATGCTAGATGTTGATATGGATGTTTATGTTTTGCCTGACTTTAAGACACAGTTAAGTATGCTTAAAGAACAGGCTGACGTTGCTAGTGATTCTGGATATTCTAAAATCCTTGTTGGCGTTATTGAAAATTGGTCTGTTTGCTATATAAGAAGAGCGCTTAACTATCAAAGATTGATTGAACAAGAATTTGAAAGGTACATGTCAATTTATAATAATGAGAAATTTTTAGTTCGTGAAAGTAGAACAAGAAGACTCTTCAAAAGAAGCGTATCAGAGCCAGAGATAGATTTAGAAAATATGTCACCAGAAGAAATCTCAAAAATTTCTAAACCAGGTTTGATTGAATATCTAACAGCTTTAGGAAATACATATGAAATCAACACTGATAGGTTGCAGGATAAATTTTTACCTACTTATCTAGGAAAGGTTCACACTACTTATCAGAAGACTATTGAACAAGCATTTAGGGACACATTAACTCCTAGTACGGAATTAAATGCACAGGTTATAAGAACTATTGTTGATATAATTGTTAATGATTTATACCCTTCGTTGTCAACTGTCTTCAGTAAATCTTGGTATGAAGACAGTAAATCCCACCAAGATGAGCCTAATTTGGCACAGTTAGTTACAGAGGCAATTGTTGAATATATGGAAGAACTTAGAAGTCACGCATCATATGACATATATCTGGTGTCATTTAATATTTTGTTGGATACATTTATTTCATCATATATCAAGATTGGATTCGAAAATATTCTTCTTGGTAGTGGTAAAAAGATTGACCCAACAGCTGTAAAGAAGTTTAAATCTTTTAGTGAAGCAATTGGAAGAGATGTGACTATTTTTTATGGTGGTTTAGAACCTTTATTTACTAGAAAAGATTCTGCATATCTTCTTAATAGTTTAAAAGCTATCGAATTTTTAGGTGACTTAGCAACTTGTGAAGACCCAATAAATTTTATTCCAGCGATGTGGGAGAATGAGATTTTGACGACATTTTACTATTGTTCCGTCGAATATATAAGAGGTATCTGCATGTGCCGTAAAGATATGGAAAAGGTCCAAATAAATCAATTGACAGATCAACTTATAGGGTTGCAGAAGAATTACCATGATGCTGTTGACCCCCCCTCGCTACCTACTGGGACTCTTAATGACTTTACTTTTAATCATTCTTAATATAAATATAACCATATATAGGTTAAATCATATCAATTAAACTTCACAGAAGTAAATATGCTATGTGATTTATAAGTGCAATTATTGCAATTCACTGTAATCTACTCGGTGTCACTATCTTCGCTTGAATAATAGGACCCAACTAGCGCAGACAAGGTAACTATTTCTTTACTTGGTAGCTGTGAGTCTACATGTGCAATACTTTTAGGTAAAGATTTCTTTTTTAAAACCATCTTTTGTAATATGGGAGTTGTGGAAGCAACTTTATCAATTGCAATATTTTTTTGGGGTTCAACTTCCTGTTTATCGACGGGGTTCAGAACAATACTTTTCTTAAAACTCCTGAATGCATCTACAGCTTCTTCTTCGTCTTTTTTCTCGATCATTTCAGATAACTTTCTCTTTAAGATATGAGATTTCTCCTCTGTTTCGTTGAAAATTTCTGCAGAACCACCTTTTGCGTGAATAACTGCACTCTTAGATTGCAATTTTTCTAGGCTCTCTTGTATTTCTTGCTGCTTTTGTTGATCGACTAATCTTTTTTCTAAATTCTCCATTAGATCGCCCTCCTGGTCTTTTAATGAGTCCTGCTTCTTCCAAAATGGGTTCTTTTTCCGTTTCTCCTTTAATAGCTGGAATGATTCGTCTTCTTTCTCCTCTTTTTCTAACCTAAGAAGTATTTCTTCTTCTGTTTCTTCCCTGTCTTGAGGTATATCTGCAACCTTTGTTTTAGGCTCATAGTTTCTAACAGCGCCTGATTCTGTTACATAGTCAGCTGTTTGTGGGTTGGTTTTAAAAGTTATGTTATTATTGCATCTAGGACATGTAATATGAAATCGTATGATTTTAATACTCAAATACTTTTCATTTGTGTATTCTTTCTTAGCGTTAAATTTCCTGAGTGAAGATATATATTCATTACATTTTAGGCATCTCATTGAAAATGGGGTATTTAACCGAACTTTTATGGCCTGATTAGCAGACTTCTTCTTCTTTACGACTTTAGAAGGATCCCAGTCAGGGGGATAGTACTTATTTATTCCTTTTCTCTCAGACATAAGTAGTTATATATAATTTTTTAGAAGAAATCATTGCAAGATCTTGTCTCTTATATTCATACTTGATAATTACACAAAGAAAAAAAAACTACATTAAACCAATTTTTTTGATAAACTACAATCAATAGATTATAATATACATAGAATTTTTTTTTATTAAAGATGCATCCCAACAACTTCGATAGACCGAAATAAATATTACACTATTCTACTTAACGCATTTCATCGAATTCAATTAAAGGTAATAGGAAATTGAAAAATAATATAATATTAATCCATCTAATCAGCGTTTCTTCTGGCAGCTCTCTTAGCAGCTCTCTTAGCAGTACCGAAGATCTTCTTTTCTCTGTTCTTCTTTTGCTTTCTTTGTTGTCTAGAGGCTTTATCAACCTTTTCAGCTAAACCGTATCTAACTAATCTGTAAGCTGGCTCGAACTTCTTGGCATCAGCAACGGATTGGTAGATTAAACCAAAACCAGTAGACTTACCACCACCGAATTGGGTTCTGAAACCGAAAACAGAAACAGCATCCTTTTCAGCCTTGTAGATTTCAGCTAACTTTTCACGTAACTCATCCTTGGAGACGTTAGCTCTGTTTGGGTGTAAGACATCAATAACGAATTGTCTTCTAGCTAATAATGGGTTGGAAATGACCTTACGAGTTCTAATAGTAACAGCGTCACTCTAAAATTATGTTAGTATAAATTCCTGGTTCGTAAAGAACGAACATGATTAACTTGCTCTCTAGCATAAATCTAAAGTACTCTCAAGATTTTTAACTTCAACTTCAGATCACAATTTTGCCTGAACTATTTTATAAAGATCTCTATTTATTCGACAGCCAAAAAAAATTTAATGAACTCAACAAGTCTTCAATTCTAGTTTGATATATTTCACATAATTTTACTTTAATCTTAAAGGTTTCAAGTGCTATTAGATTGTTTATCATATCCTATTTCTATTCGTTATATCTAAACATACCATTTTGATGATATTTCTATGATGGTTTAACTATAAAATCTTAAGAAATTTTTAAGTTCTTGAAAAAGTTTTGTGAACTGAGTCGTAGAATCAGGTACGTATTGAGGGTTTGAGGTAACTTCGAAATTTTTGAAAATTTTTTGAACCTGTATTACGTAAGACTATTACAAATGTTATGTAATATAATGCTCAGTCTCTCAACAAATATCGCTTCAAAAACAGTCACATGTCACATGATATTAGTATGTTTTTTGTGTGCAGGTGGTTGTACTCCATTTCTCAGGATATGTCTAAAAAGCGGTTCTATAATTGTGATGAAGTAATGAAGTAATTTGTCAGCTGCAAAAATATACATCTTTTAAAATGCCTACATAACTATCTATTTTATTCTTCGATATTACTCCATTCTCAGTTTATTCGCCAATATATCTCTACTATAATTTATTATTTTAAACCTTTTAATTTTACTTTTTAATATGTACTTATTTAAAATACTTAATGAGTAATACCCATTCTAACAGCTTTTGCTTGGAGGTAGTTGTCTAAGACCTCGTAACCCATTTCTCTACCAATACCTGATTGGCCGTAACCACCAAATGGAACCATTGGGTGGAAATCATTATAGGTGTTTACCCAGACTGTACCTGCCTTGATCTTTCTGGAGACATCAATAGCTTTATTAACATCACCAGTATGGATACCAGCTGCTAAACCATATTCAGTATCATTTGCTAATGCAACAACTTCTTCAGTAGTTGAAAACTTAGAAACTGTAACAACTGGACCGAAGATTTCCTCTTTAACAATTTGCATATCTTCCCTAACAGCACCGAAGATAGTTGGCTTAATGAAATAACCTTTATCACCAAGTCTAGCACCACCAGTGATAATTTCAGCACCTTCTTGCTTACCAATTTCAATATACTTTAAGATTTTAGATAATTGCGCTTGAGAGGCCTGAGCACCCATGAAAACATCCTCATCAAATGGGTTACCTATTTTAACACCTTCTGCAGCCTTCTTGAAAGCATCTAATACTTCATCGTAGACACCTTCTTGAATATAAATTCTAGAACCAGCACAACAAACTTCACCAGTATTGTAGAAAATACCTGTGATTAAATGTTGAACAGTCTTACTAACATCAGCATCATTAAAAACAATATTTGGAGACTTACCACCTAACTCTAAGGAAATCTTCTTTAAGTTAGATTCAGCAGCAGCCTTCATGATAAGTCTACCAGTAGCAGTGGAACCAGTAAATGCGATTTTTTTAATTCTTGGGTGGTGAGAAATAGTGTCACCAGTAGTCTTACCAAAACCAGATACAATGTTAACTACACCTGCTGGAACACCGGCTTCCTTGATCAATTTAGCAAGATACAAAGCAGATAATGGGGTGGATTCAGCAGTTTTAAGAATTGTAGAACAACCAGTAGTGATAACAGGTCCCAATTTCCAAGCAGCCATTAAAAGTGGAAAGTTCCATGGAATAATTTGACCACAAACACCAATTGGCTCTTTACGAACATAGGAAAAGTGATCATTTCCGGTTTCAATAAGAGAACCAGTGATCTTATCCGCCCAACCAGCACAAGATCTAAAATAGTTTGCGGTTAATGCAACGTCACCTCTGGAACAGGCTAAGGACTTTCCGTTATCTAAACTTTCGATACAAGCAAGTGTTTCAGCATGTTCATCCACCAAATCACCTAATTTATGTAATGCTCTGCCCCTAATTGAAGGGTCGCATGAAGACCACTCACTGTTGAAAGCAGCTTCGGCAGCCTTAACAGCATCTTCAATGTCCTCAACACCAGCTTCATATACGTGAGTGATTTCTTCTTCAGTTGATGGTGAAATAACTTCAAAAGTCTTGTTGTCCCTGGATGGAACAAACTCGTTATTAATAAATAAACCAGTTGGTTGTTCGTAACTTTTACCGTTAGGAAACGTGATTTTTGTGGACAAAGGTAAGCTAGAGTAAAATCTAGCCAAATTGTTCTTATTTGCAACAACGGCCTTAGAAAGAGTGTTTCTAAACATCTTATTGGTATGTAATAAATTATGTTCGCAATTAGATTTTGGGACGCTGTCTACTTAAATAGTTTTCTAAAATATCGAAGTGGGGAATATTGTTTCGTGACCCCCCTCAAATAATGTGGTCTTGCTATCTGTGTTTTTCGACCGGTTTTAATCACCGAGCTGTTGTTTAGAACTTTGGTAACCGTTTCTGGTGCTCTAAACACCGGGCAGGTCGGCTTCGCAAAATGATGTGGAGAAACTCGCACACATGTCACATATAATTACCAGTTAATATGAGAATGATAGAATAGAACATGAGGTCTTAAAATATAGATATATATATGTAATCTAATGGAATGAGTTAAAAAAGAGAAAAGATACAAATATTCTAAACGGTTTATAAATCAGGATAAATAATAATATATTTAATAAGTGATACATATGGTGCAAATCAGTACCTGAACTTTCTAGCATTTTTACGCTATCCAGTAGTTTGATTCATATCAAATTAGTTGAACTCTGCTTCGGAAATAAGATTAATGCAGTCCATTTCACCTTACATATAACACTTCCAACAGATTTTTTTAATACCGAATGTATTAAAGTTGCCAATGTTTTTAAGCTTTACTTTACATTGAGAAATTATAAACAACTATAGTTTATCCATGCAACATAGTTTCTCATAATATCTGAAAATTTCTAAATGCTATATTGGTTTTAATTCAATTAATCTAATTAACTACTACTATTCATATTACCTACAGATACTGTTAAAGTTCCTATAATTTGGGATCATTTCTTCGGAAAAGATATATCGGTCTTAAGAGCTTTAATGCGCTTAGGTATGCAGCGTTATATATGAACTTGATAATCTGGGGATAAAGAATCTGTAGGGAGCTTAAGCGCGCTCTTTTCTCAATTAGGGAAATTTCGAAGGAAATTCGCGCCTGTACATAGTAAAAAAATTTATATTAAAAATTTGTAAATATTCTTTATCAGCATTTGTTATGTCACAGAGAAGTTGGGTGCGTGGACCAATATGTGGAGTGGATAATTGTAGATCAAGACTTTATAGGTCTAGCGATGGTATGAAAATATGCCAATATGGTCATGTTATGGATGGGAATATCGAGATTAATGATGACCAGGATGAAAACTTTGTATCAACAAAAAGACTTAATATTCAAGTCACTGGCGTTGGTGGTGATTTCAGTACGTCTTCTGTCGTAACTTCTCAATCTGCAGCTGTTAAAACTGATAATAAATTATACGGTAAAGAAGGTAGGGCTTTGTACTACAAATGCTTGCAAATTTTATTGAAAAAACAAACAAACTCTATTATAGTTACGATGCTTGATCCCAGCATTAAAAATGAATTCGAGTTTGTAATAAAAGGATACTGGATTAAACTTCTTACCCATCAAATGAATATTGAATCATCTAATAATGAGAATTCTGATAAAACTTTAAAACAGGCAAAAAATAGATTACCAATGGCATTAGATATCGTGTCTATTGTTTATCTTGCAGCTATGAAATTAAGGTATCATCCAATATATACCTGGGATATTATCGCTAAAATAAAATCAAACCAAATACCGTATGCCAAGTGTCTTCATTTAATACCAAAAAAATTGTTGGACAAGTTACAGTCGTTCTATTTTCAATTATTACAGCCTTATAGGCTTCCAGTAAGCAATGAATTTTATGAAAGCATTCAAACTATTGGAGCAATTGTATGTGAAAACTCGATAGATCATTATCTTGAAATTCCTTTAAATTACTACTATCCACTTATATTTAGAATACTTTCAGAAGTGTTAATTCTCCCAAATGCATTAGACCTCTTTATTATATTTCATAATTTGTTTGAAAAGCTTGGCCTAAAGTTGGCTATTTTGTTTCCATCTAAAGAATCAAAGCTTACACCAAAATTAACCAGTTTTCCTGATTTAAAACTAATTGCATTGATAATAATTACTGTGAAATTGAATTTCATTTACGAAATTTCACCTGTTGCTTTCTCTAGCTGGTTAGAGAATCTTTCTAAATATGAACTAAATAATGAGCATTCGTTTCAAACGACAAGAATTATCGATTTGGCAATTTGGTCAGACTCAAAAATTGACAAATATTGTCAATGGATATATGATAATCTAGTTCCAAAACTGACTAAATTGGATTCTATGGAGGAAAATTCGGCTACCGAAGAACTTTCTGCTATGAATAAAAGATTATTTCAAATATTTGACTATTCAGACCTTCAGGATATTTCAAGAACAGTTAAGAAGCGTAAATTGGATCCTAAGCAGCATTTGGAACCGAGTGGTATATCTATTAAGGATAGCATAGTTAATATGGGTGAAGTACGGTATAAAAAGTTTAAACTTAAAGACGTAGAAAAGATTGAAGAAAAACTATTCGGTATGTTTTCTGAGAAATTAGGCGTAAAGACAGCATTGTTAGTTGGTTGTTATAGTTTAATTGAGTCAGAAATAAAGAAATTTATTAAGAAATAGTATTTTTATAAGATTTTTCCATATATTGCGAAATTTAGTATATACTTTTTTATCTTAGTTATTAATCATCTAGAGAACTTCCCATATAATACTATTAATCGGATACTTCTAATCCCAATATTACAATGATTCACAAAACGTGGTTCGTATATTAGTATAAAACCCTTATACTATAATGATAATGGAGTGAGTTAGAGTATATAATAAATTTCATTAACAAAAATCAGTATTTTTTTTAGGCGCACATTAAATTCAAAATAAATATTGCAAATAGATGGTATTCTAATATGAGTGAAGAAGGTGATCATAAGTTGCTTGTAATTTCTAATCAACCATCAGTTATCCAAGAGATAGATGAAGTTACTCCTATTAGAACTGAACATGATCAAGATGAAGCTAATTTGAATCATGTTTCACAAAATGAAACTACAGAAGCACTTGATCATAATGAAACGTCAAATAGAGACGATCATCTAGAAGTACCAAGAAATCAAGAGTCTAAACAAGCTTTTATTGTACAACTGAATGATCATGTAAAATCAAAAGAGACACAACAAGTTGAAAATAAGGAAAATAAAAATATAACAGAAGAACCTGGCAATTTAGTAAGGGTGTCACGGAAAAGAAAATGGCTCAGAGAAAAATACGATCCAGTTGATATACCAGTTATGAAAACTGATCATAGTAAGAGAAGGATTCCAGGAAAAATTATTGATAAATTTTGGGCACCACTTGATCCCGATTCAGCGGAGTCATTAAATAAGATTTTTCTTATATCCTTGAATAAAACATTAGAAAAATATAATTTATCCAATTCAAATAGGCTTTCAAAAAAGATGACAGAAGCCCAGAATATAATTACGAGAGAATGGTTAAATGAAGATGATGGTAGTTCTTTTAAATCGAGATTGAAAGCATCAAAGGTCCCATTACCTACTTCAGTTTTGAACAATCCTAAACTCACTCCTAATATCGATATATTTAGTTTCGATCAATTGCGTAGGAGGAAGATTTCCTTAGAAACGTATCTCCTGGCAGAATTGAAGCAATTGAATAGTCTTGAGAAGTTGTATTGCAATTTAGAAATGATATTTGAGCTGGACTCAGCATATTTAGAAGAATTTAAAAAAACAGCAGCTATTAATATGTCAAGAATGAATGAGGAAATTGACAGTAAGAAGAAGATTTTAGGTTTTGATTGTACCACTGATGTACAAGAAGATATGAATGTACCTAACATCCTGAAATCATTTAAATTGTTCATTCCAAGTAAGGACAAGGATATCCAGGCACTTGAAAATAAACTTAATAAGAAACTTTCTAATATAAATGATACTACATTGCGCCCAGCGAAATTGGTTGATCTGTTAAACACGTTATATAGTATTCTAGAAATGCTATAACTTTAATATAAAACTTCAACCACTGTATATCCAGTAAATGGTAATCAAAATATCATCTATAGCTCCTATTCTACCAGCTTGTATATCTAAATCATCACATATATCATTATCATTACTATCGTTAACATTATCATTAGTCGTCTTTTTGGAATCCTCCGAGTCCTCTTTATTACAAGTTACTTTTAATGAAATAAACCCATCTCTCTTACCGTCCCAAACTGCTCCGAAGTTTGTACTTATTTGAAGATTTGCCTCAATGCGTTCTGGCGATGCCACTCTACTTGTATTAATTAGGAATTTATGTTTAGATGATTTCTTTTGAAGTTCAGCTAATAATGTTTTGATAAGATCATCCTCCGAATTAGCAACATTTTGTACCAATCCTAATACATAGTCAACACCAAATGGGGATTCTTCAGATAAGCATTTGGATTCAATTTCTGTACGTATACCGTCCATATTCACATTCATTCAATAAGAAAAGTTGTAAATCTCAAAAAGTTACCTCAATAAAATACACGCTATTTTTCGGAAAGATCTAAAAATATTGTTACGGGCTTTTTGCATAAATGAATATATTCAAGAGAAAAGGGAATAAAAGTAGCCTGAGTGTAGAAGGTGGCGATTCCATCATATCTTCAGAGTCATCGAAGGCCAGCTCATTTTCTGAATCTGATGTTAATTTGATAAAATGTACAACGCCATTTGAAATGCCCATTAACGATATCAAAGAGCCTACATTTGATCTTACTAAAGAACAGGAAGATATGTACCAAACAGTATTACAGCATTTTGAAGAATTCATAACTAGAGATATGCCAGTTAATGATCAACCCGAATCTCCTAAGGTTGCACTTTTAGATGAAGAGAAGGTTTGGTTGAGTAAAGAATGCTTCTTGAGATATTTACGTGCAACTAAGTGGAAGATTGACGCAGCTATTAAACGTATAGAGGAAACTTTAATTTGGAGAAGAACATTTGCTGTAATTAACATTCCTGGCCATACGGACCCTGAAAAATTTGTTACGGCTGATATGGTTGCTGAAGAAAACTTAACTGGTAAACAGCTTATTATTGGGTATGATAATGACAATAGACCTTGTCTTTATTTGAGAAATGGATACCAAAATACTCCTCCTTCCTTTAGGCAAGTTCAACACTTAGTCTTCATGCTAGAAAAAGTCATTCAGTTTATGCCTCCTGGCCAAGATACATTGGCACTTTTGATTGATTTTAAGGCGGCACCAGCTCATATGAATCTTTCTTCCAAGTTTCCCTCGATCTCTATTACAAGACAAGTCATGCATGTTTTGCAACATCATTATCCTGAAAGATTAGGAAGAGGCTTGTTCACCAATATCCCTTGGATTGGATATACATTTTTAAAGGCAGCTGGTCCATTTATAGATCCTTATACCAGACTGAAGACGATATATGATCAACCATTTGAAAATTTTGTGCCAAAAGAACAATTAGATAAAGAGTTCAACGGTTTACTTGATTTTGAATATATTCACGACACTTATTGGGGAGAAATGCTTAGAATTGCAGAAGAAAAGCAAGCTATAGTAATGAAGAATTTTGAACGTCTAGGGAAGAGAATCGGATTGAGTGAATACGATTTAAGATTGAAAATTGAAGAAGCATAGGAACCATTCCAAAAATATTATTAATTCTATAGTAGAAGTTGAACAATACTAGAATAGTTTTTAATTTAGAAAGAATTTTACATACATATTTATATATATTTTACAAATCACATCTGATAACTATAATTGGAATATGTACTTCGTGACTCAACATATGCAGGCTACAACGTTTTGATAATTTTTCACTCTGACTCGGATATCAGATAGGAAATCAAGTTAAAGATTATTTATAGAGCGCATACAATGAGCGACAGTTACGCTTTAACAGTAATTAATCTAGAAAATGGGTCTTTTGACAAAGTTTCAAGATTCTTTGAAGAATTTGTCCTGAAACTTGACGTTAATTATGAAAGGAAGGTTCTTCAAAACGATAGAGTACTTGATCTTGTTTTCAAACCTTCAGACCCACAACACGTTAAGAGTTTATTAAAGACAATCGAAAAGCCAACTAATTGTGATGCTATATTCCAAAAGCAGGAAACTAGAAAGAATAAGAAATTATTTATTTTCGATATGGACTCTACCTTGATTTACCAGGAAGTTATTGAATTGATTGCAGAATACGCTAATATACAAGATAAAGTTGCAGAGATCACTGAGAGAGCCATGAATGGTGAACTCGACTTTAATCAATCATTAGCTGAAAGGGTTTTATTATTGAAGGGTATAAATGCTGCTTCTATTTGGGATGAATTGAAACATAAGATAAAGATCACAAAAGGAGCCAAGGAGCTTTGCATAGCCTTATCGAAGCTAAATGTTGTTATGGGAGTATGCTCTGGTGGTTTCATCCCACTTGCTGAGCACATCAAAGAGGAATTAGGATTAAATTATGCATATGCAAATCAATTAGGAACGGACGATAAACAGTTTTTAGATGGTACTACTATTGGACCTATTGTCAATGGTGATAAAAAAGCAGAATTATTACTTACAATTTCCCAAAAGCATGGAATTAAACCAGAAGACGCAGTTGCCGTTGGAGATGGAGCAAATGATTTAAAGATGATGTCTGTAGCAGGATTTGGTGTCGCTTGGAATGCTAAACCAAAGGTTCAAAGTATAGCACCAAGTTGTCTTAACTCTGATTCCTTACAAGATATTTTGTACATAATGGGTTTCACATCCCAAGAAATAGATGAATTAACTAATTAATTAGATTTAAATATAAATATAAATATAAATTAGAACTACCCAACAATTGTTCCTTTTACTACACCCATTATACCATTAAATAATAAGATTTCGCTCCCAACAGAAATAGACAGCAAAGGTATTGTTTGCTCCTTAATATAATTCTTTCTTAAGAGAAAATGTCTCATAACACCACATAGGCATCCACAGCTTAACTGAGGAGTAATCCATTGATTTCCTTGTTTAACTGCAATGTTAGTTATAGAGCCTTCCATAATATTAAGTTGAGAATTATATAACAATACTTCTTCCTTTCCTACGCGATTTCCTGGAAGTGAACGAGTTCTTGAATCATTGTAAGTTTTCCGATTTGTTGTTTTGAAGGAAGTAAATGGTGAAGGTAATGTATAAGCTTTATCAATATATACGTCCCAATCAGCATCCAGTATATCAGATAAGCCATCAAGTAAATTATCCCTATATGGTGTATCATGTAGTTCAATGCTTACATCACCTATTATAGTTACAAGTAAACGAACCTTCATGGGTTCAAAAACATGTCTATTTGATACCTCAATCGTTTCTATTAATTTAGAAAGTAATAAATCATACAGTAATTCAAAATCTAATCGAGACCTGCCATTAATTTGCAATTGAAAATAACGCAATGTGAATATCAATCTATGATAATGCTCATCAAATAAAAAGAAGTTTTCCTTTGTAATATCTGATGCTATCAATGGTGGAACTGAGGAGAGTTTAGGGTCAAATCTAATAGTAGATAAGACTTCAAAATTACGATTTTCAAAGGAAGCTTCAATGTAATTTTCCTGAATATCCTTTATAGACTTTTCATATGCATCATCATATTTTGGTGTTTCTTTTGACATCTTTTAAACGTATTGCTGAAAAAGTGGTAGTTCAGATACATTTTTTCTCATACCGAGTATTAAAAATATACACATTTATTAAAATTATTATATACGTACTAAAGCACTTAGTAAGGCTTAAATCTCTTTTTCTCTTTCATAAGTCTAACCTTCTCTTGATCTAATTTAAACTTTCTTAATAGATCATTCATTTCGTCCTTTTTACGTTGTCTTAATTGGAATCTATAGAAATCTTCCTTTTCCTTTTTTTTCATTTTAACATTAGCTTTATCCAATTCTACAGTTGCTGCTAGTTTCTGCTTACCCATTATACTAGCCTTCGTCTTCCTGTGAGAACCTACAACTAAGGTGAAACCATCTTCGTCCACAAGTTGGGTTTGTCTTTGAAGTTCTTCAATCGACTCCTTTTCAGCTCTATCAAATTCAACTAAAGATTCGGAGACAGAATTTGAAAGTTGCTCTGGGTCTAGTATTTGTGATTTATATTTCTGTAAGAAGTAGGAAGAGCCATATGTTTTAATTGGCCACTCTGATGTCTTTGATGTGACGGATAACTTCTTTAAATTGTTAAATGCTAGTTGAAATGCAGGTTTGTCTATAAATGTAACGAGACCACAATTTTTAGGTAACTTAGCTTTTGATTCACCAACTGTATTAGTCTGAGGCTCTATATCTAAATCAGATGTTAATTTTGTAAGGTCTACCCAAATATCTTCAGGATAATCAGTAAGGACACTAGAAGTATACGACTCAACAGTGGCACCTATAGCAACGCTCTGGAAGAACTTTTTTATAATTGAAATATCTGTACAAATTGGGAGATTAAATATAAATAAGGTGTTTAATGACGTAGAATCTGAACTTTTCACGTCGTGCTTTTTGAAGTAAACATAATGTGTAGATTTAGTACCCTGTAAGGTTATCGGCAATACTTGGAAGCCTTTAATTTCAGTAACTGTCATTCCTATTACAGAACTTTATACTCTAACATTTTATATTTTACTAAGTAGTTTTGATAAACTGAGATGCCATATACCGGTAGAAACACGACTACAAGAACTTAATTAAAATCCATTTAATCTACTAGATCCTCATTTATAATGATAGTTCCTAAGGGTTATCATGATATCTAACAATCCCCAATATATAAATATTGAATAGTTATACTAATTATTATTAAAAATCAGAGTGCAAAATCGTTTAAATTCCAGATTAAATTATGTTATTTCTGAAATGTAAAACATCCATTGCTGAAAATATACACATACACATGCACACACACACACAGACACTTATACATATATATATATAGAATATTTTCACCATCATAAATTAATATGCTAGTAGATTAAGTATTATGTTGCTAATGGCTATTGATATATAGGATTATAGTTTTGTGTCATATTACTACTACCATCGAAAATTTTTCAGGCCCTACTTAGCTGCTTAGAAAAAAAAACTGTTATCTTATCCTACCGGCCCTTTAATTTAGTGATTAAAAATGGACAAAGAAACTTTGCTCCAATCTTTAGCTGGAACTTTAGATTCAAGTTTTCAAATCAGGAAGCAAAGTGAACAGCAATTACATTTATTTGAGCAGCAACCTGGCTTCACTGCCTATTTATTAGATTTAATCACGGAACCAGATGTTACTTTGAAGATTCAAATATCAGCAGCTATTTTCTTCAAGAATAGAATAGCCAATTATTGGATTATTCCTGAAAACAGACCAGCTTCCGAGTTAACTATTCAAGATAATGAAAAACCAATCATTAAGGAGAAATTAATTAATGCTATGATTAAAACTTATAAAAACAATCAAATCAAATTGCAATTAGCTACTGCCTTACATAATATTTTAAATTCAGATAAATGGGAAGAGATGATCCCTACTATTAAGAATTTGCTTAGTGGTGGATCAGATCATGTTTTTATTGGATTGACATGCTTATTTGAATACACCAAGAACTATAGATGGTCTGGATTAGAGTCATCAAATTCAAGTAACCCTGTTTTGGAAGATATTGCACAAGATATCTTCCCAATGTTAGAAGTATTAGCAAACAACTTGATAAGTGAAGGGGCTGAAATGGGAGATGAAATGTTATACCTAATCGTCAAGATATTTAAATTCACTACATTCTCATACTTACCAACTTACTTGCAAAATCCTACCAATTTAGGAAACTGGTGCCAACTCCAAATTGTTATTATCAATTCACCTTTACCAGCTTCAGTCATGGAGGAAGAATCCTTAGAGATAAGAAGCTCAAACCCAAGAGTCAAAACTGTCAAGTGGTGTTTTGGTAATTTACATAGACTCTTGAGTCGTCACGGTGGTGGATTTAGTACCAAAGAGAAGAATAATCAATTTACTAAAGATTTCTTGGAGCATTTCGTACCAGAGATATTGAATGCATATTGGAAAATAATCGAAGCTTGGTCTGTTAAAAAAGTTTGGTTAAGTGAAGGATCATTATTTCATATGATTTCTTTCTTAGAGCAACTAATTGAAACGCCAGCCTGGGCATTAATCAGTGATAAACTTGAAGCAATTGTAAAACATGTAATTCTACCAACATTGAATGCAACAGAACAAACAATAGAGTTATACGAAGATGATCAAGAAGAATATATTAGAAGATTTTTTGATATCAACAGAGAAGCTAATACATCAGATGTTGCATCTATTAACTTTATCTTCAGATTGTCTAATAAGAAATTCAAGTCTACTATTAGCTTATTATTGAATATTCTCAATGATGTGTTTACTAGAAGAGCTTCTGAACGTAGTAATCTAGAGGTTGCCATGGAAACAGAAGGTGCTCTTCGTATACTAGCTACTGTTTCATACAAGCTTGATAAAAAGTCTTCTCCAGTTCAAGGTCAGTTAGATCAGATCTTACACACATTTGTTTATCCAGAATTATCTAACGAAGCACTCAATCATACTCCTTGGCTAACTGCAAGAGCATGTGATACTTTAGCTATGTTCGTTTACAAATACCAAAACCAGCAAGTTTTAGAGGATATTTTCCAAGGGATTGTTAGTTGTTTCCAAAATCAAGAACATTTCCCAGTTCAGTTAACAGCTGTTGATGCTTTACGTACATTAGTTGACGAAGATTCTGTAGCTGATCATATTGCTGTACAAGCACCACAATTAATGGGTACATTATTGGATATGTCGAAAAAATTCGAAAGCGATATTTTAACTAGTGTCATGGACTCTTTTGTCGAGAAATTTGCGAAGAATTTGGAACCATATGCTCATGAACTTTCGTCTCGATTAGTTGAACAATTCTTGAAGTTAGCTACTGAATTGTTAGAAAAACAAAATTCTGACTCTAGCAATTACGATGTTGATAAAGAATACCAAGCTTCCGGAATTTTGAATACATTAACAACATTGGTAATTGCTATGAATACTTCTCCTGAAGTTGCTGCTTCTTTAGAAAGTGTTTTACAAAATATGATCAAATTCATTCTTGAAAATGCTATGGTCGCTTTTTTGACCGAAGCAATTGAAATTTTGGAATCTATATTGTTCAGTACTCAGAAAGTCTCTCCTATACTATGGAATTTGTACCAAGTTTGCATTGATTCTTTTGATACTTATGCTTTTGAATATTTTGATACTTTTCAACCTTTTTTTGAAAGTGTCATTAACATTGGATTTGCTAGCAATGAAATCACCATTGATTTACCTCAAGTTCAAACATTACTTACTGTTTGTTTCAATATTTTGAAGAGCGAATCAATAGACCCAGTTTTTGCCCACTGTGCATTTGAATTGATTGAGTTAATGATTTTAGCCTTAAACACTCGCTTCACCTCATTCTTGCCTAGATTTTTACCTGAAATTTTTGCAGTATTCAGTACTTTGGAATCTCAAGATGCATTTGATGGTTACATGTTACACCATTTGTCAATTCTTAAGGTTTTCTTTGCCTGTCTATACGTTGACTCTGTTACCACTGTTCAATTTTTGAATGAAAACCAATTTACTGCCATATTCTATAAATTATGGATAAAACACTCTGATGATTTCAGAAGTGTCTATGGTTGTAAAATTCAAATTTTGGCTGCTGTGTCTATTATTAATGGCGGCGCAATTGCATTAATTCCCGAAGACTTTGTTGGTGAAACTGTAGACTTATTACTTTCTAATTTGGAAGTTTTACCAAATGCAATTAAGGCAAGGAATGAAATTTTATCGCAAGAGCACGGACTCAAACAATACTCTAGCGAAGGACAGGATGAAGATGATGAAGACGATGAATATGGTGGTGCATACTATGAAGAGGATGATTATGAAGCTGATGAAGCAGAGTTAGAGGCAATGAAACAAACACCAATTGATAGCATTAATGTTTTTGAAGTTTTTGCCAATCAAATATTGACTTTACAACTGCAAGATCCTTCTAAATATCAGATGCTTTACGGAGGAATTGAACAATCTCAAAGCGAATTGATTAATCATATTATTAAAATTAATGAAGAACAAAAGTAGATATGATTTTATAGACTGCATAGAAATTCTGAGTATATACGTTACACAAAAATGAATTGCGAAATCAAGTGGCGATAAAAGGTGCATTTAAATGTATATTATAGAATAAACTATTCGAAATACTATCATGTTTACTGGATTTGGAGCTTCCATGTTTGGGGCATCATCATTCGGATTGTCTCCAAATGATAAATTTGAGGATTACTTTAGGTGCTATCCTATTTCTATGATGCCAGATAATATAAGAAAAGACGACGCAAACTATGGAGGTAAGATATTTTTACCATCTTCAGCATTAAATAAATTGACTATGTTGCATATTAGATATCCTATGCTTTTCGAATTGACAAACGAAGTAAATAATAAATTGACACATAGTGGTGTTCTAGAGTTTGTCGCTGAAGAAGGAAGAGCTTATATTCCGCAGTGGATGATGTCCACATTGGACTTGTCTCCAGGAATGCTCTTGAAAATTAGAAACTGTGATTTATCATTAGGTCGATTTGTTAAAATAGAACCGCAGTCGGTAGACTTTTTAGAGATATCAGATCCAAAAGCAGTCTTAGAAAATGTATTAAGAAAATTTTCAACTTTGACTGTAAATGATATTATTGAAATTAATTATAATGATTCAATTTTCGGTATAAAAGTTTTGGAAGTCAAACCTGAAAACACAAGCAAAGGTATATGTGTAGTTGAAACTGATCTTGAAACCGAATTTGCTCCACCGGTGGGGTATGTTGAACCAGAATATCAACCAAGATCTACCAAGCCCACTAATTCCATAGATCCTTCCAGTGTTAATAAAAGTGCTGGTGCAGCAACCATGGCAAAATCAATTAATTATGCTAATATAGTTGCAGGAGCGGCTGCTGATCCTTTTAAAGGATCAGGAAACAAATTATCTGGAAAACCATCCAATATTGAACAAAGAGAATATTCAATTGATGATATAGATTTGAATGCAGTACCAGTGCCTTTAATTTTACCAGAAAATAAGCTATTCTTTGGTTTTCCTGTTATAGTACCAACTGTAGATACATCCGAAAATGAAAAATTTGAAGATAAACCCAATACATTTGGAGGATCTGGCCAATCATTAAGACAAAGTAAGAAGAGAAAAGATAAAAACAGTAGCTATCCATCATTAAAGAACCATTCTAGAAGTCCAGATTATATCGAAATAGATTAACTGGAATAGTTTGATCATTTACCATCTATAATATCATCACTAATTTGATACATTCTTTGTATAATTTTACGTCATTTCATACATATTTTTCTTTGGGAAAGTATCTTCATAAAGATATATTTTTATAGTATACTTATCACTAACTAATATACACTTTCGTATAGAACTACCTCAATTATTCGGTAGTGGATGGTATAAATACATCGTTATCTTGTTCAATAGCTCTCTTGGTATGGTAGACAATATCATTTGACTCCCAAGGATAAGCAATCCAACAATCTGGTACTGTTCTTGCAGCAAAATAATTTCCGGTCTTCATAATTTCGTCAGGTAAATCAGCCTTCTTTTGCTTTATCTTGTCATGCAAAACAAAAATACCAAATTTGGTGTCATTAGGATCGGCATTCTTAGCTTTTGCTTGTTCAGCAACATCCTTCTTTAATTCAGAGACAGCATAATGTAAAGTAGTTCTTGTGTCATCCACTTCGTCAATGATTAAAATGTTCTTACCAACTAAATCCACGTTAGATTGAGCGTAGTCAATCCATTGAGTTCTCACAACTCTAGTACCAACTTGTTCAGCTTGAGTTCCAACAGTACCGATATCTTCGTACAATGATAAGATAATGGCCATAATTCTAATATTTGGTTGACCTGGCTCCTTCAAGAAGGTACGTAACATTCTAGCTGGGATGAAACCTCCACCACCAATAGCTATGATTAAATCAGGGTTAAATTTCTTAATTTTATCAGCAGCTTCTTGACATAACTGATGTGTATTGTTATAAGAAATATACATCTTAGTAGCTTCGACGTCACCAGAATCCATTTTGATTATTTTCTAATTAAAGAGAGGGGGAGAAGATTCCCAAGAAGGATTTGAAGAAGAAGATAAGAAAATATTCTACGGTTTAAATAGTTTTTTTTTAAAAGATGCGAAGAGCTGAAAAAAATATTTTGCCGGTAAAGATATTACCTAGAAGATAACAATAAGAAACAGAAAAATGATCTAGTAAGTTTGTATATATACATACCTTCACATCCACACAAATGTGTAAATATTGTGAATACAGATTACAAGGCAAGGACTAAATAAAAAAATGACAATATCATTAGTTCTCGAACAAAGCTTTAAAGATCTTGGGTAGGCCCGTCTGGGTAAAAAACGTCGGAAATTGCCGGTTAATGATTGATCATCAGATATGGTTTTATGTTAAGAGACTATAACCGGGGGTAGCACATGACTTATAAAACGACATTTTTTGATATAACTATTTCATCCGGTTTTCACGTGATATTAAATACAGAACTCATGCAAAAATAAATGATGTTCTTACGAAGTAAGTACAAGAGATCATTTTATTTTTTTACGTCAAGGATAGATGACACCTTAAACAGATAGATAATATAGTTAATTGAATGAATTATAATACAATTGTGCCTGTAATTTAATATAAAATACTATATTAAAACCAGATCTCTAATACGGTTCCTAATTATTCTTACTCATTAAGTGGGAATAAAGAATATATTAGAGATCCTATCTTAATATAGTAATTTATATTAATCCCGGGGACAATTATATTGTGATTCGCTCAACTAACTATACTAATTACTTATAAAATGTAGCTCTATTTATACTTCGAAGTTAGGTAAGAATTCTCATTCATGAATCAACT
>JAKVQU010000036.1:0-98479 GCA_030462985.1 Schwanniomyces sp. yHRVM31
TGAAAAGGCTGGATATAAGAGACCAAGAAATACCTTGGTCGATGGGTGTAGTGCATAATTAGTTTGAGATTTAGATAATTAACGTTCGGGAATTATTCCCATTGTAGTATAATTTTTTTATTATTTATAGCACCATTGAGAGTTTGGTTTATTGGTTTAATAAATATTCTTTTCTACTGAGCTACATTTACATTCATATATTTAGTAATATTTACAAGATAAATTTTTTAAAACAGATAGAGCTATTGACACCACCAAAACCAAACGAGTTACACAATGCATAGTCTATATTTTTTGACCTATTTCCAGTTGAAACGTAATCAAATTTAGAAAATTTAGAACTATCATCATCTGCGTGGCCCCCAGCAGCTTCCAAATTTAAAGTCTTAGGAATTATACATTCCTTAATTGACTTAATCGTTATAATAGATTCAACAGCACCTGCTGCACCAAGTAAATGTCCAAATGAAGCTTTATTTGCAGATATACTTAAGTCTTCATTATTAGTAAACAATTCGTTAATTGCATTATTTTCTGCTCTGTCTCCAATAACAGTAGATGTGGCATGTGCATTAACATAACCAACATCGTTTGGAGAAACTTTAGCTCTATCTAAAGCCATTTTCATTGCTCTAAAAGCTCCGTCTCCATTTTCCATAGGAGCTGTTATATGATGGGCATCTCCTGTTAAGCCGTATCCTATTATTTCTGCATATATATCGCTTTCCTTGACACCTCTATTTAATGCATGTTCTAGCTCCTCAATCACTAAAATACCACTACCCTCGCCTAGAACAAATCCATTTCTCTTTGCATCAAAGGGCCTACTTGCTTCTTCTGGAGAATCATTAAAATCAGTCACCACCGATCTTGCTCTTGCAAATCCTGATAAGGCTAACGGATGAATAGATGCCTCAGTTCCACCAGCTATCATTACTTTTGTATAACCATTATTTATAAAATTATATGCATCACCTATAGCATGAAGTCCTGTAGCGCAGGCTGTAGATACAGAATGCAATGGTCCCTTGAGACCGTATTTAATAGAGACATTACTGGCAGCCATATTCGTTAATAACTTTGGAATAAATAATGGATGAACTTTTCTATATCCACCATCGTTATACGCAATTGTATTGTTATACATATCAGGAAATGATCCTATACCACTTCCAATAGCGACACCTGTGTTTATTTTTTCTTCCTCACTCTGGGGATTGTATTTGGCATCAGAAAGTGCTTCTTGAGTAGCTGCTAGCGCGTACTGTGAAAACAACGCTAACCTACTTGATTCTGATTTCTTCATGTGATCACTAACGTTCCACTTACCTTCCAGTAAACTTCCATCTGGAACCTTTCCAATTACTTTTGAGGTAATTGCATCCCACCCATTTTCTTCGTAATCAGGTAATGTTGAAGTGGATATCAACCCACTTTTACCTGCAAGGATATTATTCCATGTTGTCTTAACTCCAACACCTAACGGGGTTATAAGACCCACTCCAGTAATTACAATTCTTTTGCTCATAACTAATTATCAAAAATATATTACAATGTCAAATACTCCATTTTTTATTTTCGAGGTTCTATATATAAGATTCGGATGATAATTTTACCTACAGAGTAACGGCCCTTTTGATTGCCTCTATATAACATTGGAAACGCTTTTCATCTCCTACTATAAAATTTTCAACATTTTCAGTGATACTTAGTGGGATATTGAAAGCATTGATTAATGCTAGCCATTTTTCAAAAAAATCGATATCTAATTTTTCAATTTCTTCAATTTCTACAGCATCGTTCTTTGAGTTATCAATGGATGATAACTGAGCTCGGAGGAAATCATCTAGTTTCTTTTTTTTTAGATTAATGCTAGGGTTATGTAATTTTGACTTTTTTGTTTTCTTTTCAAACTTTGCAAAATCATTTATCATGATTTTGAAGGTTAAGTATATTTTTTCCTTCTGTTTAGGCGATATATCAATTTCTGATATCATATCAAAATTTTTGTCTAGAAATTGTTGATAAAAAGTAGATTTTATATCTGTTTTATGATTCTGTAAATATTTAAGATAAAGAAGTATCTGCAGACCAGCAAAGTTGAAATTATCATTACTTTCTAGTTTATCCGACTTGTTTTTACACCATTCAGTGAACAACTTTTCTCGTTCTGATGGTTCAGTAATTGAAAAGAATTCTGGATTTTTGACAAATTCTTGTATCAACTCTTCTTCAACCAATTCCCATGTATCAAATATTGAAATCTTTTCTTCGAACTTATCTAAGAGACTTAAAAATTCCTTTCTTTTGGAATCTTTGTCTACATCTATCACATCATATTTTGCTACTTCATCATCCGAAAGCGATAAATCAAGTCCCTCGTTAACATCTCCATCGTCTGAATCCAGTTCAATATCCACTTGAGTCATGTTGGATTGTGAGCTTGTACTCAGTACAATGATATTTCTTTCTTCATCTAATTTATGTACGTTTTCGTCATCTGAATCATCTTCATCTGAAGAATATCCAGACACCAATCCTGTTGTTGTTGGAATATTCTTCTGTTCTTGGCTACTCTGATGATCAATTTCTTCATTTTGTTCATTTTTTTCAGGAAGATATCCTTCCTCCTTCAATAAATTGGAAATAAAATCTCTTTTTGCTTCTTCATCTACCTCATACTCTGAATTTGAAAAGTCTGATTCAATTTTTTCAACTTCGGCATATTGCTCTTCGATAGCATTGTCTTTATTATTGTCCTGACGTCCAGTTATTTTCAGATGAAATAGTTTAAGCTCATTTAATCCTGAATTTAATCCAATGAGAAGACATATATAATTGTAGTCTATTGAATTTAGAAAGCCATCAACATTAATTTCAATGTTGTCTTGAAAAACATCATGTAACTGCCAATACGATTTTTTACTTGTTTTATTAAAGTAAAAATGATGATTACTTGAAGTAATAATTATATACCATCTTTCATCATAAGGAATTTGGTATTGATACTTAGGATTTCCTACTTCAACCATTTAATTACTGATAGGTTCAATCAATTATAATTTATTCACATTAAAATCCTCATCGCTCTATTCTCAATAGCTCTCACAAAAGGAAGAATACCCCATACTAATTAAATATAGTCCGCAAAACTTAATAATACTCTTGCTATATATTTTATACTAAGAAGATTAAAATTTTAATCGTCATTGTTATACTAAGCTTCAACAATTTCTTTAACTGCTCTACTTGAGCATCTTACCAAACACTCCCAGTATTAAATCCAATATATTGTATCTACTAGGAAGGTACGTAGATATAATGTCTATTAGATAACTACTCGGTGTACTTATTAAAAACGACACATTATGCAAGTAGGTAGGTATAATATAATATTTACTGCTATCTTAAAAATATTTCTTAAGTAATATTTTCAATTGTGTCCTTTTTCTAGCCAGCAGGAATTCTTGGAATATCAGGTTCGCCAGACCATGAAACTTTACAATGTTGTAAATAATAAGCCCATTCACTAAATATCGATTTTAGATTTTTCTGTATATGCTACAGACAAATATCTTCACCACCTCATCTTCAAATTCACTGAGCTGAATTTACTGAAAAAATTCAAAAAATATACATTACTATTAGTTTCTTCTCGGGTCTTTCACGTCTCTATACTATTTAATGCTTCTCTAGTCGAGATGTGAATTTTGTATCCATTTAAGGTTCTCTTGAGTACAAAGAAGGATGCCTACAGCTATAAAATTCTCGTAAGAGTAGATGGAGAGTCGATATTCAATCTTACATCCTTGGGTTGTTTTTTTCTCCTCAAAGTATGCTGAGAGAAACATTATTGTTTGAGAAAACTGAGCAGTAAAATATAAGAGTTTGAATACCTTATGAATATGTTAGTTAAAACATTAAGCAGTTTCAATTATCCCAATTCACCAAGGTAGTTGATTGTGACTATCTATGAAATATTTCGTTGGTACAATCAGAATATAACAGTAATGAATTCTTTTGATCAAACAGAAACCTTCAAAGAGTCATCTTGTGAATTAAGGGACGTCAAAAAAAGTTTAGGGTAGTTATTCCTTAGGGAGAAATAATTTGAATCTTTGAAAAGCTGCTAAAAAGTATTATATGCAAAAAAATTTTATTACTCCATGTACCAATTACCTTCCAAAACCTATTAAACTAACTAACTAACTAACATATTTACAGATATTTTCATTCTTTTCTTGTCTGGAGTATCATATGACAGTTTCAAAGACGCCACTTCCTGTTCTCCTTGTCCGGAATTTTTATTTATCCGAGGACTGTTTCTTTCCATCACTTTTGACAGTTCAGCTGGAAGTGATCCATAATGCATATTATTATATCCACCATACACCAGGTCTGAAAGAGGAGCATCAGAATGTATTAAATTATTAATAGACCCCGATGGGTTAAATGTACTTGATGTACTCAATGATCTTGTTGGCCTGGCCATGGGTATAGCAAGATTGGGTGGAGAATCCATGGGGATATTATTCGTAGTATTTATTACGTTCTCATTTCCATTTCTTTTAAACAGTTTCCGTATTCTACTTACAGCATGCTCAGACCCTCCATGTAGATTTTTAGCATGCCTTAGTAATAAGTCTCTTCTTGAAAATGGTCTAGAGCATATGCCGCATGTAAAAGGCTTTAGCTTATTATGAGTGGATAAAACGTGTCTGGTTAAATGCTCTTCCCTTGTAAAAGCTCTCTTACATTTTTCACAGTTAAATATGCGTGGGTTACCAGAGGCCGTTTTAGTGCCGTAGTTTGTTTCGGCCAAATCTTTTCTTGGTGTATTCATTAAATTGAGGTGCTAAAAATATTACCCGGTAGTGCTCGTTTGCTTTTCCGGAAGATCAAAGAATCAACTAACTCAGTTTTAACACTAAATATGTTAGTAACTAAAGATTAAATGTATGTTGAGAAATCGATAGGGCTTAACATATTCATATATAGGTTTGAAGGCTGTTGTTTAGCTGTTGCTGTTGAGATATGCAAAAACAATTCCAAAATTACAATTCCCAATTTATACCCTAACTCGATTTATGAGATTGCTACTTCTTGTTAAGCCTTCAATGATTCTTCTTCATAGTACTTACCTTATTGAATAAGTTATTTGTTGTTGAAAGACTGTTACTCAGGTATCTTCAGTTTTTAAGTAATGTCAGATATTAGATTCGTTTAAACTAATTATTAATTAATGATGCATAAATTAACTGAATTAGTGTTGTAAACTAATATTGTTTATAATTTTATATATCTTGTGAAGCAAAATTTTACCCGTACATATACTTCCACGGCTCGCTTAATAACTTTATATCTTTACCAATGTACTGTATTCAAGAGAGTCTTTTTGTGTACGGCTCTCCCCGCAAAAGAACCTGAGGGGAACATGATAAAACCGGTAGTCATCTCGGAGTCGCTAACTTCTTCTGACCGTAAATTTTGATTAGGTTGGCTCGTGAAATGGAGGGGTTGTCAAGTATTGCGGACTGTATGAAAATATTTTTGGATCATCAACTTGCAGCTAATATTATATCACGAATTAATATTTTGGGCATTCCCATTATGAATTGATGATATACTTGAATACTTGAAAGTTATAGGTATTCTGGTACCTTCCCGATATTAAAGAACAGTAGTGTAACATAAATAGACTTAAAAAGAGTCCTCTTTTAAAACTCCATCTCTTTATTTCATTTTAGTTAGTGACCTCATATATTTAAAATAGAAGGATGACGAAACGTGCAGAGATCAAAATGATAGTGGGGAGCAAGTAGGACTTTAACTTACGGAGTATAAATTTAGATATATACATAGGAATTTAGGTGTATAGGAATACGGAGGGGAATTGGTGGGAGTTTGTGGTTCTTTGTCATCGATAAAACACAACAAAAAGTGATTTTCTTATTAGAGAAATCCAAGAATAAATTTGTAGATTTCATACAATAGAATATTCGTAACGAGTAACGAGTAACGAGTAAAATATATGTCGTTAAGGTACTGGAAAACATACTACCACCCCTCTAAGAAATTTGATTATCAAAATCAGTCAAGAAGATGAATATTATTTAAGAAAATTACGAAAGAAAGTGCGCTAAGAAAATATACCCCGCCGTGGATTTATTTTATCTAGGTTGATAACCTCTATGGCCATAGATAGGCATTTAGTAGTCTACCTTCAAGATTCTTACGTATGTACCCCATCATAAAACTCCTAAGTATTATAATATATTCGTATTTTGTGTTTATTTTTTTGTATTCTCCGCTATTGTTTTTTTCCATCTAAGGAAACTACATCCCTTTCAGAAGGATTTAAAAGTCCGACAAACAATCTCCGAAAAGCTAACAAGAAAAAAACAACTTCATCTAATTATGGAGATGGCGGGTAATTACACGACTCATATGTTTCAATTTACCTGAGGGGACTTTTAGTAATGTAATATATGTCGCATAACTGTATCAAGAATGTCTGGACTTCTAGCACTCGATTCTTTTAATGAATTCTAAATAGAACTATTTATAAATATATTTAGAAGGAAAATTTCTTAGTTTATCAGGTAAAATTAGGTTAGATGACTCAGAGTCGGTCTATCTCAATAAACCTGTATGTAATATCAGTCATGGCATGAAAGAAGTCGTACATTAACCGGGTAGGGTAAAAGGAATATTGGCATACTGGCTTTCTTGTGATTTTATAGAATTCCGGTGAAAGTACTGCCGTTACTCGTATTGCAACCATTTGAAATTGATAAATAGCAAACTTATTGAATGGATGACTACCAGATAAAACATGAGATTATGATTGTGGTATCAGGAAAAATTAGAGCGAAATATTTTGCAGTCATAAAATATATTACTATCTTATCTCATCAAAAATATATTAGTAGTAAGAGAACCCTATTATTCATCCCTATGTACAATATGAACTCAAGCTTTGGATGTCCTTTTATGTTGTTCGCCGCCAATAGGTTAAGTTGGATAAAGGGATGACTAACATATTTCTAATTGACCTCTTTAAAACTCAATTTATGACCACACTGTTCTATTTTTTCCAATATTAAATAGATACGTTTGTCTATCATTTGAATTTAGCAGATTTTGGGATTTAAGTCCCAATTTTTGGTGAATATCACACAATCATAACATTTTCTATCTGTAATTATGATAAGATTGTATGCAGTACTTGATTGGTATATCATCATTTAATGCTGTATTGATAGTTAGAGGCGATTAATTTAATTCATATAACAAATAATTGATATATATTAGATATAATGTCAGAATTTAATAATAATAATGACACATTTCTATCTAGGGTATTTGGGCTACATTCTATATACAACCAATTGCATGATACATATCAATATTATGATCCTGAGATAGATAACAATATGTCAGAAATGTCCAATATCCCAATATTGACCTCTCAGAAACCACTTGAAAGAGATATTAATGCTAAAATTAATTTACCTAATAATGATAATAGGCTATTAGATTCGGAGTCTGATCTGGATCTTTCTCTGAGTGTTTCTTCCACTCCATCGGGACCCTCGTCTGCAAGGGCTAGGTTCAAGAAGTCGGAGAGTCAAATAAATTGGCAGCCTGATAGAATAAGAGTAGAAGATTCAAGTTACAATGATAGAGAGGATGTTGAAGGAGCAGATGAAGAAGATGACATGTTGGCTAGCCTAACTGCGCCCAAGAACAATAGACTCAAGTTTAAGCTTCCGAAAGTTAGCAAAGCCAAAGATTATTTATTCAAAAGAAATAAGGTTGAAGATATCGAGTCTTCTATACCACTATACAACAAGCCTGAACAACACCAATTCAGAAAAGCAGGTCCAGAAATAAAATCAGCCCAAACAATCTTCCAGAACAACAGAAAAAATAGAAATAGAATACTAATTCCTCCAAAAGAAAGAGCATTGTATTTATGGGCTAATATAACAAATATGGATGAGTTCTTAAGTGATGTATATCATTATTATAGAGGAAAGGGGCTTGTTAACATTGTAATCTCTAGAATAATGGATTTGTTAATACTAGTATTCGTATTAGGTTTTGCGGTATTTCTTAAGTGGGGTATTAATTATGATTATTTTATTGAGCCAGGCTTTAGCACTGAAGGAAATGTCACTCTCAGCGACCTAATAATACCAAACTTCCTTTTCAGTAATGTTCCATTATCAGCAAAGATTTTCTTATTGGGATTTGTTGGTTACGTTGTTTTGAGATTGATACAGCTATATTTCGATTACAATTATAAATTAAAAGAAGTTAGAAATTTTTATAAACATTTAATATCTATTCCCAATGATGAGGAGTTGATGACTATATCATGGGGTACAATAGTTGAAAGGCTAATGCTTTTGAAAGATTATAATAGCTTAACTTCATCCAATAGAAGTGCTCCTGCGCATTATTTGAATGATCTCAAGTCAAAAGTAAGATTAAATGCCCACGATATAGCCAATAGAATTATGAGGAAAGAAAACTACATGATTGCTTTGATTAACAAGGACATATTGGACTTAAGTTTGCCATTGCCATTGCCAAATCCGTTAAAGAATTTCTTCTCAAATAAAGCTGTTTTAACAAAAACACTTGAGTGGAATTTAAAGCTATGTATTAATAATTTCATATTTAACCATGAAGGTCAGATATACCCTCATATCTTGAAAGATCATAACAGAAATCAAATTTCTGATGAGCTTAGTTCGAGATTCAAAATGGCAGCCATAATAAACTTAATATTGTGCCCATTTATTGTCATTTATTTTGTATTATTATACTTTTTCAGGTACTTTAATGAGTATAAATCAAATCCTTCTTCTATTTTAGGATTGAGACAGTATACTCCGTGGGCAGAGTGGAAATTGAGGGAGTTTAATGAGCTTCCCCATTTTTTTGTAAGAAGATTACACTTATCTGTGGGGCCTGCAAATAAATACATTAATCAATTTCCTAGAGGTTTTTTGTTGAGTAGCATAATGAATCTTGTTAATTATATATCTGGGGCAATATTGGCAGTATTAGTTATAATGGGTATTTGGTTTGAAGACGAAGAACATCGTTTTTGGTCTTTTGAAATAACCGAAAATAAATCAGCATTGTTTTACATTAGTATTTTCGGTACTATATGGGCAGTTACATCAAACTCACTAAATGTGACAACTTCTACGAATTCTTCCGAAAATCTAAACCCTGGTCAATCATCTTTTGTATATGATCCAGAGGCAAGTATAAGATATGTTGCACAATTTACACATTATTTACCTAGTTCTTGGAATAATAAATTGCATACTGCAGAAGTTAAGAATGAATTCTGTGATCTTTTCAGTTTGAAACTCATTTTAATTATAAATGAAATATTAAGCTTGATCTTGACACCGTTTATTTTGTGGTTCAAAGTGCTGAGCGAGTCTGGCTCTATAATAGACTTCTTCAGGGAATATTCAATACATGTGGATGGCTTGGGATACGTATGTTATTTTGCAATGTTTAACTTTGAAGAGAAGGATAAGAATATGATGTACGATTTAAATAAAAGAAAGAAAAGAAAGACAAATAAAACTCCTAAAATTCATACTACTAGTGATATTAAGTTAAATGATTTAGGAAATAAGAATAAAGATAATGTAGGTGATTATGTTACATCTGAAGATGATGACGATGATGACAACGATTTATTGGCCGATTATTATCAAGATGATAAGATGATAAAATCATATATGTATTTCCTAGAAAGCTATGGTGGTTCAAAAAAGCCTCAGCAAGTTCAGAGCAATGGCTTAATAATTTCAAATACGTCACCAATGCTCAAGGAGAGTAGATCAAAAATGCCTCTGCGAAATAAAATAAATCAAATATCTCAATCTAATATTGACCCGTCTCCATCATTAATGTATCAAAATCCAAATTCTAACGATGTAACACAAAGTTTGACTGAATCTGGGTATAGTATCAATTATAAATTTGATGATGTTGACGAAGCTTCTGATAAGTCAGGAAATAAATCAGGAGTGTTAGGAATGCTAAACCAATTTTATAAACAGGATCTTCAAAGATAAAATTTTGTGTCATATTTATATTGAGCCGCTCGATGAATTTTTTTCCTTCTTTGTGATGCTCTATAAAATTTTAAATAGTTTGTATAGTATAGTATAATATAAAACAAGAAGGAATATTTTAATTAGAAATGGCTGGATCACAGTTAAAACAATTAAAAGCAACCTTAAAGGCTAATGGGTTGATTGGTCAAACAAATGTTAAGAAAAAGAATAAAAAGTCTAAGGCTCCATCAGAAACGAGAAGAAACGATAAAGATAAAATTTTAACTAATATAAGAGATCAATTTAATCAATTCGACCAAAGATTTAATAGAACTAAACATGATGTCACGACTATCCTGGGTGGAAAATTTGTCAAAGTAGGTTCCAAACAACATAATGATTCTACAAAAACAAAATCCAATATTGAAAATTCATTGAAGATGGAATACGAGTATCAGAAAAAGCACAAGGGTAAAAACGGTGGGGTGATAGATAGAAGATTTGGAGAAAGTAATAAAAATATGAGTGCAGAGGAAAAGATGTTAGAAAGATTTACCAGAGAAAGACAGGCTGCTTCGAAGAAAGGCAATCTATTCTCCTTAGGTAGTGATGATGAGGACGACGATGGGTTCAATTTAACTCACGGTGGTAAGTCATTGTCATTTGCTGATGGTTTTGATGAAGGTGATTTAGGACTTTCTGATAAAAAATACGTAGATGAAGATCAGTTAATGCCAGAAGACGAACCAGTTAGAAAAAAATCGAAGAACGAGGTTATGAAGGAGATTATTGCAAAATCTAAATTTTACAAGCAACAAAGGAAGATAGAATTTGAGAAAGTTCAAGATGAAATTATGGATTTGGATGAAGGTTTTGCAGATGTCATGAATGCCTTTAATGAAGTGAAATATGAAGCACCGCAATTCTCAAAAAAGACAGAAGATGATTTAGCATATGATAATAAAGTTAGAGAATTGAATTATGAAAAACGATCTGTTCCTGCTGATAGAACAAAAACAGAGGAAGAGTTGCAAAAAGAGCATGAAGAAAAAATGAAAAAATTAGAATCCGACAGATTAAAGAGAATGAATGGTTTGGATATTGAAGATAGAGAGGCTGAAGCTGATGATCTTGATAATGACTTCTGGGCTGGTAGTGATGAAGAAGAAGAAGAATCTGGATTCAGCATTCAAGATTCTGATGTCGAAAAAACAAAAGATGGTGGAGCCTCATCTGATGAAGATGGAGTTGAATATGGAGGCAGACCGGCTGTACCTAAAAAATCAGCTGTAGTTATGCCATCGACTCATGAAGAATTTCTCTCTGCATTAGGACTGATTAAAGAAGAAAATCAAGGTAATTATATTTCTAAGATAATCGAAACTTATAAACCTAATTTGGCTGCAGGAAACAAAGAGAAAATGAATGATTTTGTAGGGATTTTATTTGAGCATTTATTATACTTGGTAAACAGCAAGGAGGTCAATCAATCTTTGGTTGAAAATTTCACAAAAATATTGAAAAAATTAGCAGACACCTATAACGAAAGCTTAGTTGTGACTATTAGGGAGTATATTTCCAAAGTTCAGAGCAGAATCGTTATCTGTAGTTTAGAAAAGAAAGATTTATTTTTCTTTTCTATAATCGGTTATTTGTTTTCAACATCAGATCATTATCATTTGATAGTAACACCAGTCTTGATTTTGATGAATGAATTTTTATCTGGATTGCATTACAGTAAAGACATATCCTTACAACAGATTGCCCAAGGGATCTTTATTAGTGACATATTATTAAACTACCAAAAGTTTGCTAAAAGATACATTCCGGAAATAGTCTGCTTTTTACAGAAGGCATTGTTACTTTTAGTTCCAGAACCTATAAAAATATCTGAGAAAACAAAGATTTCTGCTGTATCAAATATCATTAACCCTAATACAAATATTAAAAAAGATGTTAAGTTTGAAACATACAGTGAGTCTGATATTAGTATTAGTTTGTCATCCATATTTGAAAATGATGATAATGAATACAAGTTGAAATTGATCATCAAAGCTCTTCATTTAGTCGAAAAAATGACGTCTTTATGGAAAGATAAGTGTGCATTAATAGAAGTGATTGACCCATTTATTGTCATCCTCAAACATTTGATTAAATATTATGCCTTGGTTTTGCCTACATCTGTTAATATTTTAACCAAATTGACGAAGATCCATGCCAATGCTGTGATTGATAGAAAACCATTGGCCTTACAAACACATAAGAAATTGGCAATTGCCACATTTGCTCCTAAGTTCGAAGAAAACTTTAACCCAGATAAGAAGTCTTATGATGTCAATAGAGAAAGACAAGAAGTAAACAAGATTAAGAACCAAATCAAGAAAGAAAAGAAATCTACATTGAAAGATATTAGGAAGCAAACTAAATTTGAAGCAAGGGAGCAAATTAAGGAGAAGATTAGCATGTATGATACCTACCATAAGAAGATGGCTAATATTGTTAACTCTATTTCTACTATAGAAGGGGCTGAGAAAAACCAATATGAGAGGGAAAAACAAAAACGTAAAAATGCGAAATAATTCTCACAGTAATAGATTTTTAATAGCATACTTAATATATGAACATTTATTTAATAATACACAAAGTAAAAAAATATTGAATATATCCAATGAAGAGATATTACTTCATTGATATAGATCAATCATTAAAAAGAGGTATAAAAATATTGAACCTTAAGCTTCAATATGGAAAACTTTATAAATAAACGAAGAGAATGGTAAAATAAAATCGGGCATGGAGCCCATAATCCCAAAGTTTGATATTATATAGCTTCTTGGGATTTAAAGTACTCCTCATATTCCCATCTAAACAGCAAAACAATTCGATTAAGATTGGCTATCCCAATATGGTTATTATGCTTAATTCAATTCTAAATTTAGGAGACTATCTCAATTGTTGCACAACTGTCTTAAATGTATGGTAACACCCTATGAGGACCTTAAACTTGGGACATGGTTGGAACACCGACTCTTGGAGCAGACTTAGATGAAGAACCGAATAATCCACCCTTGAATACGGAGATAAGTGAAAAAGCACCAGAAGCTAAGAAGATGAAAAAGGAGATGTAAAGGAAAGCAACAGAAGCTTGAGCCTTTCTACATCTACCAGTAGAACCTTGATTGATTTTGTTGTTTTGAAGGTAGTCATCGTTGGTACAAGAGTGGACACGGATACCAGCAGCAACGGCAGTAGCAGCAGCAAATGTGAAGACAAGGTTAAGGAAGTCAAACAATGCTAAGATCACTGGCCAAGCAGCAGCAGCAACGAAGTAAGCTAAGACACCGTAGAATGAAGAGGTCAAAATACCCCAAGCTGCTGCAAAAACAGCAAAGTTAACTTGTGGGTTACTTTGGTAAATTGTAGTAGCGGCAAGGGAGCCTGTCAAACCTAAAGCAATGACCAAGAGGACAAAGTTAACTAAACGTAAAATAGAATCACCAATTGCTAACATTCTGTTATTATATTAAGTATTATTAATTAGATTAAATCTGAGACTTATTCTTATGGTTTTTGTAGTGGAAATTCTGAGTAATGTCAATGGACTAAATCTACTCGAGAATAATGGTATTTTGATATGAACTTGTAAGTGTGTATTGCCTACTTACAAAGCTAATTGGAAATGTTTTTAGTAATATGAAATATCAATTTTTGGAAAGAATTCCTATTAATTACACAATTTGTTCAAGAGTTATTATATTTAATGAGGTTCTTCCAAGGGGTTTATAAACCGGCAACTAAAAAAACCAATGGGCTTTATTCTTCTAAACATACCCAATTAGGGAAGGTCATGTTTATGAACGGGCCAAAAGAGCAACATAAGGTATAATAGATATTTCATGAGCATATTTGTTATTCGGCTTAATCGGGGAGCTACTTGTCCAAAAAAGGAAAGATCGTAGCATTAGTAGAACTGTTAACGTCACAATGAAAGCTTGCGCGGGTACAGAATAATTGTGCGTAAGAATATTCAGAACAGAGGGGAGGCAACATGATTGGCTGAAAGCCATAAAAGCCTTATATTGATTAGAAATGGATAAATATGTATTCCATAATATTGAATGTAAAGTAAGGAAGTAACATTGGCAAAAAATATTGTGTAGTAGAAGAAGGGATGACAAGAAAGCATTTCATGACATTAAGGAAGTCTCGGACATAAATTAAAATCATCCGCTTAGTTGTAGTGAAGAGAATTGGTTGGCAACACGCAAGTTTTGAGCCACGCGCATACCTGAGCAAGGTGGAAATGAAGAAGTCATTAGACTATACAGTGTAATAACAAAATAAATAATAAATAATATAGCGTAGAAGTTTCGTCATTGATAAACATAAAGAAATAAATGCTAATATGTCATTCAATGGAAAGCACGGCTATATTACGGAAGTTCTGAAAATTTTTTTTGAATTGTAAGCGAACAGTGAGAACCGGCTGTAGTAGAATAATTTGTTGCATCCTGTGTCCGTCAGTAAGGAATAGGAAATTTTAGTGGGATTAGAGGTGAGAAGATGCATTGTCTAAGTTACAAAAAGAGCAAAAAAAAATTCCAGATGTCTCCGAACGGTTTTAGCTAATTCCGGTATTCGTAAAGTGATAGGGAGATGATGAAATGACACAATTTGAGAGCTAATGTTGTAGATGCAGTTCTAGAAGGACAACATGATAGGACGAGCTATCAGTAACATGTTTGAAGATCTAGGATGAAGTTAATAGTTTAACTTTATTGTTTAATAAATTAAATTATATGACTTATGGATCCTTCGGTTATTTGTGAGCAATAAAATGACCGCAACAACAAGAAAACTTCATTTTCTATCGTATCATATGACAAACAATACGGAATAGTTGAAGGGTCAATATCGAATTAGATGACTTACCTAAGGATCTTAGTTAAGTATGATAAAGGATTTGCATAGACAACAATACAGTAATTCGGAAATCGTATCAGGTATTACCAGAAATTGGATTGATCTATAAATTAGTAATACATACTATGTATTTGCGACAAAATAACTAACGACCTTAGGATCGACCGCAACTTTGATTGGGGTTTCTCCATCATTGTTAACTATTGTTGAATCTGCACCCATTTGACATAGCATTACAGCAACATCACCATGACCTTCTGCAAGGGCATGATGAAGACTTGTCCACCCATCATTATCTTTTGCATTAATATTAGCTTTATTTGCAAGTAATAATTTTATTATTGGCTGAACGCCAATGGCAGCAGCACGGTGTAAAGGTGTAGTACCTCTTTTATCTTTAACTCTACATGAACACTTATATTCCTCTATAAGAAGTTTAACCAACTCGTAATTATTTTTACTTGTTGCTAAGTGTAAAGGGGTGGTACCATTGTTAGTTGCCAAATTAACATCTGGTTGTGGATCAAGCGCCATTAAAAGCTTTATTATCTGAATATTACCCACTGAAGATGCAATATGAAGTGGTGTCCAACCCTGATGATCTACTAAGTCATCTAAATCAAAATCCTTAACGTAATCTTTCTGTTTAAGGAGAATATCAGTAATCTCTTGTGAGTTCATAGAGCATGCCCAATGCAATGGGGTTCTACCATCTTCATCCTCTAATTTTAGCAAATTTGGTTTCTCTTGGACCAATATCCTGGCTATTTGAACATTTTTATTCCTAATTGCTTCATGCAATTGAAATTTACTTGAGTCTGCTTCGATAGACATTCTTTGACTATTCACTTTTTATTGTTAAATCGATTTCACAATTAGAAATGATACGATTTGTCACGTGATTGTGGGTCTTTCAATTCGTAGTAATATATGATAGAAATACAATACTTAGAGTAGTAATGTTTCGTAGTAGTTATATTAATATTTCTTCATACTTTGGATATCATTTAGGCTCTTATCAATTCAATTTTCTAAATTTTAATAAATTTCTACAATTTTTAAAAATTGGTGCAATATTCAAAAAATGGAATGATTTAATTTATAGACTCTTACATTTATCATTATTAATATACAAACTACCTAAATATAATATTATTTTAATTTCCATTGGTAGAACTTTCGTAATATGCAGCAGCCCTTTCGTTATCTTCACTTTCTAAATCACTATCAGTATCGCTCGGAGGTTGACTGAAAAAAGGGGCTGCTATAATTGTCATTTTCTTTTCTGGATCCAAGTGAAGATTAATTGGAACATGTATTTGATCGCTGGGATAAATTTCAGTATTGTTTAATTGTTGATTCAAGTCTTTTTGAATAGATGCAGATGTAACAGAAGTACTTCCGAAATTATCATTTATTGAACTTTTTTGGAATGACTTCAAATATTCCTGATAATCACTGGATTCAGACTGTATTGGTACTGAGGTTGACGATCTAGGCGAAGATCTTGACGATAAGTTTATATCATACATTACACCAGTATTTTGAGTATTATTCTTATTCTCATCTATGCCAGCCAGATTTGTATTTGATGACACAAACTTATCCAGATCTAGGTTATCTAGAGAGTGTGAATATGGTGTTCCCACAATTTCAGTACCAGTATAGTTTAGTCTTTGTGGTTTGAATTTAGTTGAAGCTCTTGCATTTTCACAAGTAGAGTACATGAAGTCTACTTCTTCTAATCTTAATCCCTTTGTCTCGTATACCATAAAATACACAAATACGACTCCTAAGGCATTTAATCCACCCCATATGAAAAATATTTTATTTCCTAAAGCAGCAGAATTTGCCTGATTATCAATTAAATATGGCGTAATATATGCCATAACAAAATTTACCAACCAGTTACTTGCTGCATTAATTGATATAGCCTTTTGTCTTATACTTATACAATAAATATCTGATGAAACGGCCCAAACTGAACCACCCCAAGAACCTGCAAAGAAAGCAATAAAAATGCAAGCGAATGATATACTTAAAATGGATTTGACAGAATCATCTTTTACACTGACTCCAAGAATACCAATAAGTATGTTCGAGAATGACATTCCAGTACCACCTATCAATAGAAGGTTTCTTCTACCGATAATATCAACCAAAATCAAGCCAGGTATTGTGAAAATGGTGTTAACTGCGTAAGTCAAAAATGACATTAGGAAGAAATTATTCACTCCTACAGTAGCAAAGAAGTTAACCCCATAGTAGAAAATAAAATTAATACCAGTAAACTGTTGAAATGCATGAACACCCATACCTGTAATCATTCTTAACCGTTGCTTATGTCTACCACCCCCGTTTCTGAAACAATCCAAATAATTTGTTTTTCCAAATGATAATTCATATTCATAATTTGCCTTGATATCAACCAATTCTTCAATTAGGTCTGGATCATCTTTAGGTAGTCGTCTTAGCTTAGACAAACTGTCTAAAGCTTTATGGATATTATTCTTCTGCACATAATATCTTGGGCTCTCGGGAAGGAATAACATTCCTCCACATAGTATCAGTGCCCATAAAAATTGGAGCCCAATTGGTATTCGATATGAGCCTGAATTAGCGATCTTCCTAGTACCTTGACTAATAGCACTCGCTATTAACAAGCCCCATGTAATTGCCCATTGGTAAGTATAAACCACAGAACCTCTGACCCATCTAGGAGAAGCCTCTGCTTGATATAGAGGAACAATCGCGGATAATATACCCACAGATAAACCAGATATAGCCCTGCCTATACATAACAACGTTACATCTGTTGATGCAGTTTGAAGTATGTTTCCCGTGTTGAAAATAATAGCACTAGAAACAATTATGGAAAACTTCCTTCCAAAATTATCAGATATTAATGGAGCTGAGAGAGCTCCAAAGAATGTTCCCAACGACAAAATCGCCGTAATCAATGCTCTTTCATGTACTGTGAAATTATTTCCATTTTTTGGAAAGTGCAGTGTTACATACTGCATTTCCAAAATACCGTTAATTAACCCAGTATCGTATCCATATAAAAAGCCACCAACAGCCGCTACTAAACCAACAATAAACGCCACTCCAGATGACGATTTCTGTTGCGCCATGTTTCCGTATTTCTTGTGACCATCCTGATCAGTGAATAAAGTATTTAAGATGCCTAACATTATTGCTCTGGTAATTTATAAGCATTTACGTATATATTACACAGCAAAAATTCATCCACTAGCTATCAAATTTGATATATGTTTATACCCTGTTTCTTGAATAAAAAAATACCCTCTTTTTTTTCCTTCAGATATTGTCACTAATGATATTTCTTAAATCTTTGTATTGTAGTTCTTTAATTCGAACAAAATCTTCTCCTAGTTTTCAGTTTATCTTAGCACTTTATGGCAGAGCTCGAAATACACTCGATGTATCAGCTAATGTTTATTAAGTATAAATTTCAAAGAGCAAATATCAGCTCTTTTACTTTTTCTGATATCAAGAGATTTTTTAAGTTTTGTGCTACTTTAATGCGGAAGTGTGTGGGGAGTACAAAGAAATCACACAACGTTTTTTGAATAAACTAGTAAACCCCACACTATAATCTATAATCTACGAACAATATTATAATTCGTTTGATAATATGAATCTTTGCACTTGATGTCTGGAGTTGGGTCTTTGTGAGAAAGTAGAACGTAATATTTGCCTGATAACAAATGAAATGTGTGAGACAAAAAATAATCATCGCCTGCACATAATTACTTAATGAATAATGATTTGTTCTAGCGGTTAACACATATTTTATCTACAGGTGTTATTTCTAAGTATCTTAAGTAATCGGTTTTAAGTCTCCAAATTCTTATCTAAAAAGAAGATAATGCATAGCAATATGACCTTGGATGAAGAAGGAACTACAAGACACCGTGTTTCCAGAACAAAGCCTAGAGAAATTGAGACAATTAATGTTGAAGCTGAAGGCAGCAAAAGTAATGATGAGAAGAAAAATGAATTACAACGTCCTCCAAAATTTGCAAAAAAGAAAGGGGCTCTCAGCACTGGAAAGATGCTTTCCCTGATGGTTGGGGAGAGTGTTGATGGCAATAAATCATCTCTTTCCCTTCTGACTATACGTCTCATTCTGTTCTATATCAATCATTCACTTTTATTAATGCTTTTTTTCATCTTATCCATTTACAAAAATATTCAGTTTTTATATCACAAGTTGATATTAAAGTTCCTAACACTAGCATATTATCCTAATAAATCTCCGCAATTGATCAGAGAAGATGTCACCAAATTGAATAAAATACCAAAGCGCATATCTTGTATTTTAGATTTGAAAGATGATGACGATGAAAATGGCGGTATTGATGGTCTTATAAATAATATTAGTGAGTTATCTGCATGGACTATAAGTTCCGGGATCCCATCACTTACTATATATGAATATACTGGTTCGATCAAAGCTCATGTACCAGAATTAATGCGCTATATCTCAAAAAATTTATCAATATATTTTGGTACCGATTCGACTCCAGTATTTTCTATTAAGGTTCCTCACTCAAATTTAATTGTCTACAGTAATAATATAAGTAGAAGACAAGGCACTGGTGTTCCATCTCACGTAGACTTGGAAGTTGTGCTTTTATCTAGGATTGACGGTAAACCAACAATTGTGGAATTAACCAAGACCATGAGTGAGCTAGCAGTTCACAAGGAGCTTCAAATCAATGATATAACTGTTGACTTAATTGATGAAGAATTACTTGAATTAGTTGGTCCAGAGCCTGATTTACTTATTTATTTTGGGTCTGCTCTTGATCTTCAAGATTATCCTCCATGGCATATTAGGTTATCCGAAATATACTGGGAGCCTGATAATAACGATGTGAGTTATGCAGTATTCATTAGGGCACTACAAATGTATTCTACATGTAAAATGAATGTTGGAAAATAATTGCTAAACTATTTTCATTGCTATTTAATATATTGGCATAGTTTATTCCATATAATAGAATATATAGCTATTAATAAAATATTATCATGTTGCTAGATCGTTGCAACCTAATGGCTGTGTTTGTTAAGTTTGTTTTAAGACCTATATTTCTTTGAAATCAAGGAATAGCGAACCTTTAAGAGTATCACAAGATAAGTGCAAGGAATATTATGATAGTAATTTACGATAGTCGTAAGTGTATTTGGAATTCTTTTTTATTACATCAATAATCAAAATCCTGTATACCAGAAGATATGCAAGATGATACATTCAGATCAGCTTTCTAAGAACTTAACTAAATTAAAGAATCTTAATTGATATTTATAAGGTTCACTATTTATAAGATTCACCTGAAAATAATCTTATAATGTAAAGTATATCTAAAGTATACCTACTGTTATTTTAACAAAAAAATACAGAAGACTAATTTTGGGAAAACTAATTCTATTTTAGTATTTATGTTCGCAATTCAAAATAGATGCAAAAATTTTAAAGTATCATAAAATAATCATATAATATTTTACGAAAACAGCAAGTAAATGAATAGATAAATAAACCATAGATACAGGCATTTAAAGCTTCCCGTGTATCAATTAATTGTACTTCAAACAGGAAATAGTTATATTGTATAATATTATCCATAAATTTGGTCCAGATATTAGATTTTTACACAGAAAATTTAGGAATAGGTAGTTGCAGTCATATAATATAGTAAATCTTGGGCTCAAAAATATAACGATTAGATATTCTGTCTATAAGCTAAACCTTGATATACAATGAATAATATTCTTGATAATAAATTACATATAAATCCATATAACGTGTTGACGGCTACCATCACGACATGCAATTTGAATTTGATCTGCTTGGTCTCGGATTTATTTTTCAAGGTAAAAATAGCCAGCTCAATAAAGCTCTACATTTAAGTATTAAGAACAGAAGTTAGCAACGACTCTCCTTATAATAAATTAAAATTACATATATGTGCCGTTCGTTAAAATTTTATTTCGGGCATATAGTTTCATATGCTAAAAATAATACACCACCCAAATAACTAAATTTGAGGCTTCACCAAAGAGGAACAGGAAGGTATGAATGGTTATCTAATTCACAAACAGAGAATATGCCTGTTTCCTATATTAATAAATTCCTATATCCTTGTATTCCTTACTTAGTTTTACCCATATTCTATATATAATTCCGATTCGCCATCATAAGCATCACGTCGCACAAGGCGAACTACTAATCCGGGGAAATGATCATTTCCCCTATATCACTCACTGTGAATTAGTTACGTAATTAATGGGCTATACGAAATAATGATGAATTAAAATTATTCCAACAACTTGATAGTATGTTCCGCCTTAACATTAACTTGTAATTTATTCACATTAAATGATCGTTTATTAAGTCGGAAATAGATCATTATCTAGAGAAAGGAAAGAATTGGAAGCTGTTACCCGCCTATGATCCGCGATACGTGTTGGAATTCTCACCACAGGGGAGAAAAAACTGAACAACAAATCACTCACTTAATTGTTATTAACTTTAATTACAAGGTTAAGGGTTTAATTAATTTAATACATTAATAAACAATTACTAAAAGTATAAGGAAATTTCAACATGGGTATATCATTTTCTAAATTATTCAGTAACCTTTTCGGTAATAAGGAAATGAGAATCTTAATGGTTGGTTTAGACGCTGCCGGTAAGACCACCATTTTATACAAGTTAAAGTTGGGTGAAATTGTTACCACTATCCCAACCATTGGTTTTAACGTTGAAACCGTTGACTACAAGAATATCTCATTTACCGTCTGGGATGTCGGTGGACAAGATAAGATCAGACCATTATGGAGATACTACTTCCAAAACACACAAGGTATTATATTCGTAGTTGATTCTAACGATAGAGACCGTATCTCAGAAGCAAGAGAAGAATTACAACAAATGTTGAACGAAGATGAATTGAGAGATGCTGTATTATTAGTCTTTGCTAATAAGCAAGATTTACCAAATGCCATGAATGCAGCAGAAATAACCGAGAAGTTAGGTTTACATTCTGTCCGTCAAAGACCATGGTACATTCAAGGTACTTGTGCCACTACCGGTGATGGTTTATACGAAGGTTTAGAATGGTTATCCACCAAATTGAAAAACTCTGCTTGATCCAAAGGTGTTTAAAGACTACGTAAGCTCTACTTTGTCCTCCGCCACCTTTTGTTCTATTATTAAGTATTTTCATTTCATTCTAATCTCCTTCCTTTTTTATCGGTGACAAACCAAAAGATTGATGCAACAATCTTTCTCGAAAACTCTACAATGCATTTGCAATCAATACTTTTAACTCCAAGCTATGTAGTGATCTTACTTGTGAATGTATAATTTGTTACAGAAGTGTCTGTGCGCTAAGGTCTACCTTATTATGAATTGGAAAAAGCTTGTTGATTTTTTTTGTCTAGTTTTTATATTATATTGATTGTTGTATATAGATTGAGTATACATATAATTATAAATCTATTGTGTACTGGTACATCTAATCAAATCAATAAAACATTATGTGCGTCTACTTGTAAGGTCAGCAAATGAGGGCGTAACCCTAAAGAATATCATGTGACAAAGCACCACACTAAAGTCATGAACACATTACACAAACACAAACCACTTTTGTGTTACACATCGCACAGCGGGAACCATCACCGGAAAGAAATTTTCAGTTTGTAGTACTCGATATTTACAATTTCATAGAAAGATTTTCAGTTAAGTTATTTTAACAGTATTAATAATTCAAAATGGTATGTGTAGACCAAGTTAGAAGTTATAATCTAGAGGAAGATATTATATTACGAAGATGATATGAAGAAATTACCATGACGATTAGACTATTGAAAATTATTGAAGTTATTGAAGTATTACTTGAAGATATTTTTGATCATTGGAAATTTATCATAATTATGGAAAGAAACTTTCTAAATTAATGGCTATTAGAATAGTAACATATATCCTTAAGATTACATCCTCACGTTCACATAAACGATTTAGAATACTAACAAATCTAGGCCGGTATTAAAACTTTCGAATTACGTACTAAATCTAAGGAACAATTAGGATCCCAATTAGTTGAATTAAAGCAAGAGTTAGCTAACTTAAAGGTTCAAAAGTTACAAAAGGCTTCCTTACCAAGAATCCACACTGTCAGAAAGAACATCGCCAGAGTTTTAACTGTCATTAACTTGAACCAAAGAGATGCTGTCAAGGCTTTCTACGCTGGTAAGAAGTACCAACCAAAGGACTTAAGAGTCAAGAAGACCAGAGCTATCAGAAGACAATTAACCAAGTTCGAAAAGAAGCAAGAAACTGACAAGGCTAGAAAGCAAAGAATTGCTTTCCCACAAAGAAAGTTCGCCATCAAAGCTTAAATCAAATAGTTACATATAGTTAATAATTTGTGCTGGGTTTCGAAAATAATTTAAATGTGTATATCTTAGTATTATATTTCTAGTATTATACGAGAATATAAGGATAATTAAAAATTTAATATGTTTTTAAACTATCTAATTAGATAATACTATATATATCTAATTTAAGCATCTGTCATTTCAGTATCTTCATTATTTTTATGTTCAGCCTTCTTTTGAGTCTTAAAAGCTCTGATTCTCTCTTTTAAATCAGTATCATCAATAACATCCTCAAGCTTCAATGGCATTCTATTGAAGGGGTCGGTCGCATCGCTTAGCAAGTGTGCTTTAATAGTCGAACGATCAATACTGATTTTCGAACTAGGTAGAATAACAGGATCTTCCATTAATGTGTACATTAAAGGATCTAAAAATTCATCCGGTATCTCACCTAATTCTAATTCCTCATCTTCCTCCTCCTTCCTCTTACTTTCAGCATTATTTGCAAAAGTAATAAAACGATTTATCAACTTCGAGTCTGTATATGTCTTCGTAGATAAAATTCTTTCAGCCTTTTCGAAAAATAATAAATTGAAAGACCTACCATCTCTTGACACCGCAGTAACAAAACTCTCCTGGTTAGCCAAGTTACAATAGATTTCACATAAATCACTTAAAGTTTCTTTAGGGCGGAAATCATACTTTTCTGGGTCTTCGACTTTCAAGTTAGAACACTTTGGACCAACCATTATTGACAAATTATAATTTAACATTCCAGCTAATCTATCAATGACTTCTGGAAGTATAAAACCTTCTGGAACTTCTTTTGTGAATAGCTTAAATAACTGCATAGTTTTATTTGATAATCCCATATATGACTTCGCTTTCTTTTCGGAAGAAGCTAAATTGTTAGATAATTCTTCTGTTGTTCCAAAATCCTCTACGTTACCTTCAATACCAGTTGAGCGAACTCTTAATTCTTGTTGGAAATTATGGATTTCATTAAGCTCATTGAATGATTCATCTAATAAATATGTTGTGTCATTAAGCATTCTTGCAATGAATCTAATAAAGAAATTGACATTACTCTTCGCATAATTGTGAAGTTGAAGCCTGTAATTTTCAAATTTCCACAATTCTTCTATAATAACAGAAATATAATACCTGCTATTAAACTTATCATAGAACTGGGAAGACGCACCAGTTTTTTCTACCATAACATAAAAATCCAATAACGAATACAAAATATTATCCATTACCAATTTGTTTGAAGAAAATACCTGTGAAATAAAACCAGGGCTGCCATCATTCATAGGTAAAGATCCAATAAACAATATTTCAACCAAGTACGCTTTCATGTGTGGATTACCAATTAATTCTGGACATCTTAATAATATGACTGCAAATTCAACTAAAGATTGCATCTTTTCATAATTTTGGACTAAAGGACATCCATTGAAATTAGTTGTAAATTTACAATAATTTACAATACCTTCTATGATAAACTCAGGATAATACTTCCATGGTTTTGGTGCCTTTGTAATCAAAAAATCATGATCATCCAACTCAGATATTTGGCCGATCTTAAAAATTGGAATTGATAATCTAGATTTTGGATAAGCATGCTCCGGATCTATTACCCTAGTAAAAAATGTAGATGCACCTATTACAAAATCGAATATCTCAAGTTGTAAATTTCTGAAGCTGAAAATTGCGTGAATTGAATGTTTTGTTGTTTGTAGAAGGTTAAAAGTTTTTTTTAATTTTGGTAATTGAGATCTCATAACCTGTAACATCATTGGGTTAACACCTGGTGGAGCGTGATTGTTTTCAATCATCGCAATTCGTTCCTCAAATTGACTTAATTGACTTTTAATTCTATCGAGATGTAAAAATATACCACCAATACCATAATGGAGATACGCCAATGATAAATAGAAACAATCAGATATAAAATTAGTATTATTCTCAAGGTCCTGGCTCTCAAAATATTCATCAGCTTCTTGAATAGAGGAGTTTATTCTTGATTCTTCTTTAATATTGATAAAGTTAGTCTTGCCAAAGTAATCGATATCAATTTTATCAATTTTATTAAATGTAGGGTAATCTAAAAATGGCAAACTCAACTTGACTAGAATAACTGAAATATTGAACATAAGTCCATCTGATGCCAACTTTTTTAAATCAGCATGAGAGCCTCTTCTTAAGTGGTTTAAGTTAACGAGTTTGCAAAACCATTTTAATACTTCTTGACGGGTTTGAGCAGACCCTCTTATTAATTTATCGATTATAAAAAATAATCTATCAATGACTACTTTATATTCATTTTGGACACTCACATATGATGCATTTAATTGAACTCTTGAAAGACTTTTAACATCGCCTGTAAAGTAATTATTACCCACATTTTCTAATAAAGGAGAGAGTCTTAATATGGGTCCTAACAAAGTCTTATGTTCGAAATCAAGACAGTTATTTTCATTTGGAGGATTGAAACCATTAACCTGAGAAAACATAGCTGCAATTTGTTTATTTGAAACAAACATTTCAACCATAGATAAATAATTTGGATAAGAAGGGTCATTCAAGCTTGACTTATAAATTTTAGCACTCAACGCTGGTAAGAATACATTAAGAAGATCTAATAAGGAGTCCTGGTCAATGCTTTGCTGAATTATGTCCATTAGGAAAGGAATGATATCACTACTTTTCGAGTTTTCTCCAATAATAAAATCTAGGGCGATCGCAATATCATTATTAATAAACATGTCAGAAGCTTGAAAACATATGAAAGCATACGAAGTAGCCAACTCAATAGCTTTATTAAGAATAATTCCCTTGGAACTATTTGACTTCTTCACAACTAATCTTTTACTTCTTTTTGCTTCATTATATACAGAATACAAATATTCCATAGATGTTGCAAAAGATGAAGGGACTCCCAAATCCGTTAAAATCTCCATAAATATCTGCTCTAACGAATCCTCGCCTAATAGTATATGTTCTGTTTCAATTTCGGAAGCCAAAGATGGTAGATAAACTAACTTTGGTTGTTGTGAGTGTCTTACAGTAGCTCCAAACAAGCTCTCAATCTCCACAATAAGCCAATCCGAAAGTTGTTCTTCTGGTGATTTCAACGGGGTCTGAATTATTGGTGATATTGGTTTAGGTTCAGCTTTATGGGGCTCTTTATCATTTGATACATTGGTACTGGTAACTTCGATTTCCTTCTCCTTTGGTGATTCAATTGCGGGAGGGTTAGCAGAAATGTTAGGGCTTGGACTATTCTCATTAACCAGATCAGACGACAGTTGTTCTTTATTACGGACAAGATTAAGTCTGGCTAATCTCTTAGCTCTAATCTAGAACATCAGTTAGTAATTGATGAATTTATCGATACCGCCACCAAACAACACGATCTCTCACGATATTCAGTGACTTTTAATATTTGTTTCAGCAATTAATATACTTACATCATCAGAACTGCTCATGTTGTGATTAACTTGAAAATATATTCTTGATGCTCCGTGTTAAGATGATATCGACTTTTCAGGCACTATTCGTAAATCTTTCCTTTCGATTCACAAATGAGAAAGGTGCGTGAGACAAATTTTTGGAAAATTTCTGGAATCAAGGTGGATTAGTACACATTTGATTACCGTATATTAGACACGTCAGAGGAAGTATAACTCAGAAATGCCTGACATACCTCAGTCAATAATAATTGCTCTTCAAAAGCAACAAGAGAAGGTATATCTTCTCCACATGGAAAGGGAGTTGATCTCGTTTATCAAAAAATCGTTAATGGGAAATCCCGAGGACAAGAAGACAGAGACTTATACGATACAGGCTATATTCTTGAAAAATTCTTATTATAGACTTTTAAGTCACCAGCTTTGTAGTTACTATCAGTTACAGCATTGGAATAACACAAATAATGAAATCATTGTAAGTGCTTCCAATGATATTGATTACGAAGAATTGATAAGAAATTTAGAGAATAAGGATAATGACAATACGGAAAGTTTAACCAGCTACTGTAATAGAAAGAACCAGGAACAAAAGTCACCGAACGACCACCAGAATACCGCAGGTAACGGTACTGGAAAGGATAATCTTGTACCAAGACCAAAGATGTTGATCAAAAAAGGAAAGCAGATAAAGAGACAAATAGCCTCTCCGGAACAGATAACTTCTGACACAACAGATGGTGTATCTGTATCGAGCCCTATTAGGAATGAAGATTCGACGCCAAGTTCCTCGGCTGATACATCGCAAACTAATATATCCAAGATAGAGTCTGAAAGAGCATCCAAAGAAGCTTTATACATGCAAATAAGGGAGAAAATATTTCAGGATGCGCAAGACGACGACCAGGAAGAAGATGACGAACAAGAAGAAGACGACGAGGCTGGCGATATCTATGATAGTAATGCCAGAGATAATCAAAATTCACACATTTACAATTCTATCGAACAATATACTCCAAATGTATATAATATGGTGCCTAATTCAATGTACAATTATCCTCGAGTGCCCATTCCAATGCCATTATCTATGGGATATAATGGTGCTCCCCTGACGTATGCACCTGGCCCGTATTTCAACCCAGCATCAGTAGCAGCACCACCTCCTTCTATACCGCCATACATGGATTATTACATACCAGGAGGGCCAATGGTCCCGCCTGCAAACAACTACTATAATTATGGCCCTATTTATGACAAAGAAACAGAACGTAGGCTTCTTAATAATCCATACATAATCATTCCTGATGAAAAATCGTATGAAAAGAAACCTAGACGTACCTACAAGAACAATAGGCAATTTGCATCAGATCAAAAGACTAATATCTCCTCTGCTGACACTACTCAATAGATATACCATATATAATAGCTAATTAAATATACAATAGTTGACAAAATAAATGATATCATGGAGACGTCGTGTAAGTACAAATCATGTAGGAGCCAAATTCTGATGTACAACAATTTGACGATAACTCGTATACTCGACATTAGCTCATTTTTTTATTGATCAATATATTAGTCTTAATAATCTAACAATGTCTGCTAACATTAACGACGACGACTTAGTACCAGAACAAGTTGAAGGTTACACTGTAGGGGAGAAAAAGACAATTGCTGAATACACCCAACTAGATGCAGAAGACGAGAGTTTGGCAAAGTGGAAGGCATCCTTAGGTTTAACTGGAAACTCTGATGCTTATCCAGTTAAGGCAGGTGATAACCGTAAGGTTGTAATTGTTGAAATGGCTTTGCATTTTCCAGACCAGCCAAAGTTGGAGCCAATTATCATTAACTTAGAAGATGCCGACGGTAACACCATTAAGGGTAAAGAGATTAAATTTAACATCAAAGAAAAATCTATATATCAGTTAGTTATTAAGTTCCGTGTTCAACATGAAATTATCACTGGATTAAGATACTTACATTCGATTAAGAAGGCTGGTATCAGAGTTGACAAAGTTGATGAGCCATTAGGTTCATATGCTCCTAACACCAAGGATAAGCCTTACTACGAAAAAGTGTTTGGAGAAGTCGAGGCTCCTTCTGGATTACTTGCCAGAGGAAACTGTTCTGCTGTCACCAAGTTTGTTGATGATGACAAAACAGTTCACTTATCTTTCCCTTGGTCTTTTGCCATTACCAAGTAATTTTATAGTGAAACTCACTATATCCATGTGGTTATACCACAATGTTTAGTTCTAAATTAAATAGCAGTTAAATCCATAATTTTATCGTTATTTGCATTTTATCATGTAGTTTTTTTAGAAGGGTTTCAAAATAATAAAAATAATTACGAAACATTACCAAGTTTATTGATAAAATTTAAAGTATTCTTTACGTGAGAGAATGAATTCGTTTAGCGTTTTGTATACAGCATTAAACTACTTTCTCGTTGTATACTATACAGACCAATACTTCATTTAATCATAAGCCTGGGGAAAATCCTAGATAGACTTTTAACATGATTTCATTTTTAAAAGTAAATTTGTACTACAATTAGGACGTAGATTCGTAGTGAAGTATTACTATACTGTAAGCATCGTCTCTTAATTTAGCTAATATACAGGTTATATCATTCTTATCTATACCATCCTTACCATCCTTATGCTTATTATCAACTAGGGTTCCGCAAACTTTGTTTTCACGAATAAATACTACAGTTACCGTAATTAAAAATAAGCCATTCTTTATCTGGGAAGAGAATTTTTAGTCAAATGATTTCCTCTTCTAAATGACGGAGGAACCTTTCGAACTGGAACGTATGGTGGTGCCTTGCTTGGTTGCAACTTTAATGAATCATTTACTAGATGATTATTACTATGAGGTGCAAATGATCTTTTAGGGCAATTGGTTCGTATTGGGGTATACGCAGGTGCGTTGTTCGTTGCCTTTATTACTTCAATTGCTTCATTTTTTTCTTGCCTTGGTGGCTTAAAAAAGGACCTAATATCACCTTTTAAAGACTTAGGAAACTTACTACTCTTTAAGGAAGGATTATTTTGACTAGTCCTGAGTTTTTTTGTGTCAATACCTAATTTGGCAGTACTAAAGCCACTGTACAGTCGCTTTACATCATTAGTTATTTCAGTTAGAACACTGAAATCCTCTTTGGATATATCATAGAAGTGTCCCTCTAAATGTATCTCCAATTGCTTCTCATAATATTGGTAGAACCTCCTTAGGTCAAACTTGGGCTTCTGAGGAAGTATTTTCCCCATATTTTCATATAATCCTTCTAACTTTTCCCAATTACTGAAGGAAATCTGTGTTGGCTGAAGTTTCTTTCTTTTCTCGTATTCAGTTATAAACCTCGAAACCTCATTAATTGGCTTACGTCCCCATTTTCCAATTGCTCCATTTTCGGTATATGAAGAAATATAAAGTAGGACTTTTGCTCTTGTAGCTGCTACATAAAAACATCTTCTTTCTTCGTCAATTTCTTCTGAAGTGTTCATGCTCATTGCAAATCCAGCGGGGAGAATACCATCTGATAGACCCGGAATGAAGACAACTGGCCATTCAAGACCCTTTGATCCATGTATAGTTGATAGGGATACTTTGCAATCATTTGTATTTACTCCATTTGAAGCCTTTTCGTTATCTGTTTCATATAAACCAACTGATGACACGAATTCTAACAAAATATTTGATTCAGCTCTTGCAACTAATTTTTGCGACCCAATAAAAGGTGGGATTTCATCTTCTCTAGGTTCAAATTCCTCTAATTGCCTTTGTACTTCCTGGATGTTAAGTATGGCATCTTCATCTTCTCTAATTTCATACTTTATTCCAGATTTCGTATAAATTAAATCAAAAAGTGTCTCTAGATTCAAATCTGGTCCATTTAGTAAATTCCTTGCCCCAAGAATAAAGTCCAAATAGCTTTTAAGATTCAGTTTACTCTTCAGCGAGAGTTTAGCATCATTTTTAGTTGAAGTAGAAATGTATCGCAAGGCTTCAAAAACCAGGCCACTCTTAGATGAAACCCACTTGTCAATAAATGAATCAATATAACTAACTGTCTTCTCACCTATACCTCTTTTTGGATAGTTTAAAGTCCTTAAATATGCTATACGATCATTTTCATTCGCCACAATCCTCATATAGTCCATTATAGCGATAACTTCCTTCCTTTCCCAAAATGCTTTTCCCCTTATCATTAAATATGGTATTCTATTCTTCACGAGCTCATTTTCGATAACTCGCGTCTGATATGCTGATCTTACTAAAATTGAAATATCCTTATAACGAACTAATGCGTTGGGAAGTGCTAATAAAAACTGTATTTGGTAAGCTATCCAGCGTGCCTCCTCCTCCGATGACCGCAAGTTTTTATATACTGGATATGACGTTGCGTTCTTTTGTGATCGTAATGACTTTAATATACGGTTAGACTGTTGTCTCATTATATCTTCCGAAAATTGAAGAATGTCAATGGTCGATCTGTAATTTTCTTGTAATGTAATTTGGCTGCAAATCAAGTCTTTTTTTTCATAATATAACTTCATCTTTTCAAAATTAATCGACTGTGCATCTCTAAATGCATATATACTTTGATCTGGATCTCCTACTATCGTGAGATTATTTTGCCATTTTGGATCTGTAGGATGACCCCTTGAAAACTCATACATTAATCTCAACTGTATTTCGTTTGTGTCCTGAAATTCATCAACCAACACATGCTGAATAAAATTTAAAACTGGATGTGATGAAATTAAAAGATGTGTATAAAGTAAACAATCGTCAAAATCGAATAGTTTATCAATTGCCAACTTTTCTTGGTATTTATTATACACAAGGGAGATTCCGCCGTTGTGTTTTTTATTCTTTGTGTATGATTCGGGCAATATCCCATTTGACTTCAATTTGGAAATTTGCCTTTTAAACTTTTTTGGATCAAATCCATGGTATTTGTGATCTTGCCCTGCGTTCATGTTAAGAAGTGTTTTTGCATCTTCTGGCATATTTTCCAACACATCGATCTCTTCACTATTTAGATTTAAGAGGACCTCTTGAAGTATTTGCATACTATCTTTTTCACTAGCAATTAAATAGCCTTCCTTTCCAATCAATCCACCATATATTTTAAGAATTCGAAAACAAATACTATGAAATGTACCTACCATTAACTTGCTTAAATTTATAGTTGATTCACTAAGAATTAATTTTAATCTCTCCACCAATTCATTAGCTGCCTTCTTAGTAAATGTAGTAACTATTATATTTTGAGGAGGAATTTGACAATTCAATAACAAATACGCTACTCTGGATATAAGAACTTTAGTCTTACCTGTACCTGGTCCTGCAATAATTTGCAAAATTCCATTCGATGATGAAGTGACAGCTTCTCTTTGTCTTTCGTTTAATTCATTAGTAATTTTATTGACCAAGCAGCCACTATTATCGACAGAATCCATAAGATTATATATCTGTTGTGATTTTAGATATTTTTTAATTCTCGCGTATTACAAATAATTTTAAAATAATTCTTATAAGCTATTTAAATTATATTTATTATGATATAAAATGAAAGTATATCGATGTATAAACTTGTTTATACTTATTATTGGATATTTTATTAACCTATGTCGTGGTCAAACGTTTCAGAACTGGCCAAGTTTATCCACTGGCATGGTTGCTGCTGTTAGAGGTCAAAGAGACTTATCACAAGTAATAACGGTGGACCAGCTTACTAGATTCGGAGTTTCATTAAATTCAATGGTATTCGAAAGATATGGATATGTGAGTGAATCGACGGCAAATATTCTGGCTATTTTACAAGTGGGTGCTCGGGTATTGACTATGGATGTGTATTGGAACGAGATATCTGGAGTGTGGCAGCTCTGTCCTGCCCCATATCCAACAAATTCAAGTACCGTTACCACTCTACCAAGAAATGTACTGTGGAATGGTACAACCTACTATTGTGAGCCTAACTTTAATGTGGCCTCTGTCATGAATACTATTCTAGTTTTTTTTCAAGGAACAAATTCCAATTTAGAAGTGAATGCTCTCCATATAATATTAAATCTTAAGACTATCAGTTACTCAGATGAGAATTATAGTCACAGAGAATTACATAAAATTTACCAAGGACCGTTGGCTAGTTTGGGGAACTCATCATTGAACTCTACGGTCAGTAGCATTCAAAGTCTAACATTTACTCCCGTGGACCTACTGAACTACAAAATACAACAACAGCATGCACGTAATGATGGCTATGAGACGCAGTATAATAATTCGGATTCCAATTTCCCTTCGTTGGACACATTTTTATATACCGACATAAAAAGGTCTACAATTGCATTAAACTTAGACGACTATCGTAATTCGTCTTATGCCTATAATTTTACTGATAGCGACTATCTGTTATTTTTTTTCATGGGCCAAAATTTTTCTTCGTTAGTTATATCTTCAGATGACGTAGAATACCTTGAACAATGCAGTTTAGTAAATCCTCAGACCGAGGCAGATTCAGAAGAATTGTTTGAAAATGTCACCAATACAACAGAATTCAGATTTGTTATCGATAATGATGACAACCCTTTTACTAATGAATCATTTAGATCCTTTTTAAATTGCGGCTTTGGCCCAATATTAAATGCTAGCGAATATTATACTGGAGATAATTACTCTAATTCACTCGGTACAATAATGAACCACTTCACTAGTATGTCTCTATGGCTTTGGTCGCCGGGTCAACCTAAAATATATTCATCAAATTCATCAAATGACACAAGCTTAAGAGAGGTTGCATTTCGTTGTGGAGCCCTTAATGAGACTGGTGTTTTTCTTGCCAATTGTTATGAAGAGTATCCATATGCGTGTCAGAAAAAGGATTCTCCTTATGAATGGCATATAGATACCAAAATTAAAAGGCTGTACTTTAGTGCTTACTCAGATGACGATGCATGTCCCGAAGAGTATTTTCTCGGTGTGCCTTTACTGAGTCTTCAAATCCTTTCATTGTATGATGCAATTACATTAGCAGATATCCATTATCCTATTTGGGTTAACCTCAATGATCTTACGGTAGAAAATTGTTTCGTAACTGGGGGACCTTATGCTAGTTGTCCATACCAGAAAACATATACAAGGCTGAAATTAATTGGTCTTATTGCACCTGGATTTGTTGTTTCGATATTCTTATTGTGCCTAATTGCACTTGGAAATATTTTTAGAATAAATCCAGTACAAACTAATCGTAGGAGGTATTGGAAGAAGGCTATAAGAGAGTATAATGCTGGAAATGAATACGAAGGTGTCCCATCCTAATTATATTAGAAAAGGTAAAATTAGATTAGGCAAAAACTTCTGGCTTGACAGTTACGTTTCAGTTTACTCTCATCTAGCTATACCGCAAAAAAAAAGAAAGAATAGACGTGGCATATTAGCTGCAGAATTTATTAGGATTTTTTCTGTTTATTAAACTATCTAACTAATACTGCTGCTTCTTTAAATAATCAAAAACCGTTGAAATTGGGCATTTTTATTTCACCAATAGAGGGCCCATTTAGATTGCTTTGGTACACAACTAATAGCATGGATTGATCTTATTTATTTTTTATTATCTGCATCATGTGTTTAAGAAATCATTATTAAGTAATAATATTGAGAATACACAGGTTTAATTCTTAATTGGCTCTTTTTTTCAGTATTATTATTAGAAATACAGACACATATATATAAACATATACATAAACGCATACATATATATACATAAACACCCACATATATATAACATGCATAAGTTTAGCATCATAAGGCAGTATATTTTTGCATCTTATCAGGTCGTTATTTTATAATGTCGCAAATTTACGACATTTTGTAGGGGCAAAAATTGACAATAGTTAAGTGCTTGAAAAGAAATACACTAACTTATAAATTGAACTATACAATAACATGAGTGAACAAAACTGGAAGAATCTCCAAAATGAGTTAAGACGCAGAGCAGCTCAAACTCGTGGTTCTGCTAAGGTACCAAAATCCCCATTTGGTATGTTTGCTGGTATTGGTGGATTGTTTTTATTAGGTGGTGTTTCTGTATTAGCTCAAAACGCATTATTTAACGTTGATGGTGGTCAAAGAGCCATTGTATATTCTCGTGTTAATGGTTTAAATTCTAGTATTTACCCAGAAGGTACTCATTTCATCCTTCCATGGTTTCAAAGACCAATTGTCTACGATGTTAGAGCAAAGCCAAGAAACGTAGCATCTTTAACAGGTACAAAGGATTTGCAAATGGTGAATATTACCTGTAGAGTGTTATTCAAGCCAGATGTCACTCAATTACCAGAAATTTACAGAACTTTAGGTGCAGATTATGATGAAAAGGTCTTGCCATCTATTGTTAATGAAGTATTAAAATCTGTCGTTGCTCAATTCAATGCGTCTCAATTAATCACTCAAAGAGAAAAAGTTAGTCGATTAGTCAAGGAAAACTTAGTTCGTCGTGCCAGTAAATTTAACATTTTATTAGATGATGTATCTTTAACTGCAATGACCTTTTCACCTGAATTTAGTAATGCAGTGGAAGGCAAACAAATCGCTCAACAGGAAGCCCAAAGAGCAGCTTATGTTGTTGATAAGGCTATCCAAGAAAAGCAGCAATTAGTTGTTAAGGCTTCTGGTGAAGCCAAATCCGCTGAATTAATCGGCGAAGCCATTAAGAAGTCTAGAGACTATGTTGAATTGAAGAGATTAGATACTGCTAGAGAGATTGCTAGTATATTGGCCAATTCCCCTAACAGAATCTTGTTAGATAACGACGCCTTGTTGTTAAACACTCTTACTGATAGCCGTAAATAGGAAATGGCAAATCTTTACGTATTGTAAATAGTTCACATTTAATCATATAATATATTTAAAAAATTTATACTAAATAACGACAAAGGAATCAAAGACAATTATCACACATATAAAACTAGAAAATCGAGTTAATTAAGTCACTACCAATAGTTGCACCAGCACCAAAGATGGCAGCATTTCCTAACTTACTTCCAAATTTTTTAAATTGATCATGGTGCTGTGATTGTTGTTGAGGTTGCTGAGGTTGCTGAGGTTGCTGAGGTTGTTGTTGCATTGGTTGTGGTGATTGGTAGTAGTTGGTGGATGGTGGAGGGAACTGAGCGTAGCCACCGTAAGAAGGTTGTCCTTGAAGTGGTTGTGGTTGTGGTTGTTGAATATGGTCCTGATATTGTGGTGGTGCTGGTGAGTAAGATTGTGGATTGTAACCAACCTTTTCTTTATCAGCAGAACCTGAACTGGAGCTTTCGGATGTAGATTTAACATAATTTGAAGGGAAAACACCGGCATCCTTGAATGAAGTACCTTCTTTATAACCCTTCCACCAGTCTTGAGATAACTTTTCTACAATAAAAATTCTATCACCCTTCTTTAAACTCAAATCACCTGGTTCTTGTGAGCCATAGTCGTATAATGCTTCACAGTTTTCTAATGGTTTTGGCTCCGGTGATCTTCCAGAAGATGGCGGACCTGGAGGAGCTAAATTTAACTTGCTGAGATCTTCATGTAATGATTCTGGTTTTTTCACTTCACTTTCATTATTTCCATGAGGTTCACTTGGATGGAGTTTATCAATTCCATAGGGCTCCATATTCTCCTTGAATTTCCTTGGGAGTGACTGTATCAATGAATCGTAAAGATCCTCCGTTATCACATTAGAGTCAACTAGAAATTCTAATTCAGTTCTAATCGTTGTTAATGAGCGATTGATTGCAGGAAGAGACATGATATTTAGTAGATGAACAATTTATTAAACGTAAACTTTATGGATACCTACACAAACCTATATAAATATTAATAGAACGTCACGGGCAATATTAATGCTATATGCACAACATCAATCATGTCATAGCCTTTTTAGTGCTGATGGCTTTTTTTAGCGAATTTTGTCATGCTTTATGTTTATTCCTTCACCTAGCTCTATGATGTCGCTTCCATATACCCCGCTACCTTGAAAATCTGGCGAGGAAATTATATTCATAGTCTTTTCCCATAATTTATAGATTCTAACTGTGGAATCATTGGCAGCAACAACAACAGATGAAGCATCAGGGCTAACAGCAGCACTCAAAATCCGTAAATTAGGAGTGGCATGTACTTCCACGATAGTAGCCATCAGTGGATAAGAGTATTTTTTAATGAGTACTGGTTTTAAACAGTCGCTAAATCCAAATGTAGTCACTAGTTCCTTTTTGTAGTTAGACCAGATCAATGAGGTAATTTGGCCGTTTGTTGGCCATGAGTGTAATAAGGCACCCGTTTTTGTATGCCAGAACCTAATAGTCCTATCTTTACTTCCACCTCCTGTTGCAAGTAGAGATGGGGTCCAAGGGCAAAATGCGATAGCTTTTACTGCTGCTGCATGGGGCAAGATAAATTTCAAGCTCGGCTTCTCAATATCAGTTATTTCCCAAATTGAGCAGCAGTTATCATTTGCACCCACCACCATTTGACTACAATCTGAGCTTAGAACAATTTCTAAATTAAAAGTTAGTAACAGTTTTATATCAAATGACGATATGAAAATAATAATTACCGCATATTTGTTGCTGGTGGCATTTAAATTTTGCACATTGGCGGAGATGAATAAATGGACTGTCAACTATTTCCATTAATTGAATCTCACCATTTTCATTACCAGTTAGAAATTTTTTGGACATTTTTCCAGGAAACCATCTAACGCAATAAGTGCATATTCCTCTATTTGAAAAGCTAGTAAGTAATTTTTCAGAAACATGATCATAAAGAAACAATTTGCCGTTACTAGTGCAAATAACCACGTAAGAATTTGGTGAAAAAGAAACGCAAGTTACAGGTCCGGCAAGATCGTATTCAACAGACTGTATAACATTATCTTCCCCCCACAAGTAGGTACTCCCACCTAAACCAACGGCTATTTTATTTGCAAATGTCGACCAGCTGATTAGGTTAGAATAATAATCATTTCTCAATCCTGGGGCCAGTAAGATACTACTTGCAACAAGTGACCTTGCTGGACTCCTACTTGGAGTTTTAGCCCCAATTTCTATTTGGCTCTTGGCTGTTAATTTCATAACTTCTTTTGTTGGAAGTTCTGAAAATAACGGACCGGCAAGGTCAAGTGGGCTGCAAATTGAAGTACGCGAACCGTCTTTATATTCTAAAACTTTCTGGCCCTCTTTATAACTTAAGGCATCCGCAATATTTTTTTGTAGAAGACTCCTTCTGTCTTTAACAATACTCGAAGTAGTTTTTGTTTCTCTGTGACTATTAATTTCATTTGCGCCGTAAGTTCCAATACTTGCAAAATAACGGCATTCTCTTAGTGATTGGATTTTTTTCCTCTGATTATTAATATCAATCTCAGAATCATTTGCCGTACTTTTATAAGCCAGAGAAGTTGAACTTCTGGGAATATAGCGGTCAATGAAGCCAGGTGATCGATTAGCAAGATGTCTGTCATATACTGACATTTAATTATAGCAATTGTTACTGCTAAATAATGAATATTAGAATTAAATAGCAAGACCCGACAGGTGGTTGATTGTTAGCAAGTATTCCGTGTAAGTTATTAATCCAATTATAAAAAAAATAAGGTAGCATTCTTTTGCAATATGTTTGGATGTCTCATTTGTGCATGAAAAGAGTGCATTACATAAATTCAGATTTGTGAGATATTAATAGGTTTTTTAAATACTCAACAATTACATTAAGGAAATGGCATTAATAGTACCCAGTGCTACTGGAACATGGATTTATGGGCTAAAATATTTATTAACATTATCTTTTATTATTTGTTGTTTTGTTTTACATTATTTTGTCAATGTGAAAGTGAAATCACCATTTATAGATGAAATTTTTCACCTTAATCAATGTAAAGTTTACTGTCAATATAAGTTCAAAGAATGGGATAATAAAATTACCACTCCCCCAGGATTGTATTTGATAGGAATGGCTTATTCGAAACTATTACAATTCATTCTGCTTTCCGATATAGATTTGTGTGACGATAATTCAGTTTTAAGATCATTAAATTTAGTAGGAGGCATACTAGTGCTTCCTTTAGTTTTAGGGAGCATTAATTATAAGAAACTGTTTTGGTCTATTAACATTTCATCTCAGCCACTATTATTCACATATTATTTCCTTTTCTATACTGATATTTGGTCTACTGTTTTTTTTATTATTTCACTAACTTTAATCGTTCACAAGCCTAATAAAACAAAGAAGTATTTTTTAAGTGCATTTTTTGGATTTATTAGTCTTTGGTTCAGGCAGACGAATATTGTATGGATAGCCTTCAATCTTTCAATTTTTTTAGATCAAAATATTCTTGAAACAAATATAATGAAGAGAATAATCAAAGTTCTTCATAACCTATACTTAAATTGGAAATCTGTTGTTCCTTTTGCAATTATTTTTTTGTTATTTGGTTTATTTCTAAAGATTAATGGAGGTATCACCTTTGGAGACAAAGAAAATCATCAAATGAATTTGCATGTTGTCCAAATTTTTTATTGTTTTACGTTCATCGCCTTCTTCACTTTGCCAGTTTGGCTATCGGTTGAAAGTGTTAGAAGATATATTAAGTTTATAATTGGAAACTATGGATTGAATATTATATTCAATGCTATTTGCTGTTATCTAATAAAGTTAATCATTGATAACTATACTATTGTCCACCCGTTCTTGCTAGCTGATAATAGGCATTTTACATTTTACATATACAAAAAATTGATTTGTCAGAAGTATAGTTCTTTCGTTTCAGTCCCTCTTTATCATTTTTCATCTTGGTTAATCATTTCAAGTTTAAAGGGACTGAAAATATTATCCTCATTAACAATAATTTCATATTTAGTGTCAATTTGTTTAACAATCGTTCCATCGCCATTATTTGAACCAAGATATTATATCGTACCATTGGTTGTGTTTAGAATATTCATAAAACCTAAACACCCAAGTCGTCATATACTTGAATTTTGTTGGTTGAACATGATTAATGCAGTGACCTTTTATATCTTTTTCAAATATGAATTCAAATGGGAAAGTGAACCAAGCAACATACAACGCATTATATGGTAAATAACACATAATTAAAATGGTTTACTAAAAATATATATATCATTCATAATATTTAATGCAAACTAAAGAGGAACTTCATCCAAATTTGTTCCTTTTCCAGGATAGATTAACTCCATGTAAGTGGGACCGGCACCAGATTCTGAACGCTTACCTTCTGAGTTGTTAAAGCTAGTTTTTGATGAATTGATTCCTTCTGAGTGGCTTTTACTATCATCTGACACGGGGCTGTTCGAGTTTGATATGCGCTCTTCAATTATTTTATTTTTATCCTTCTCACTATCCCTTATAATAGAGTTATTGTATTCATCCATTGAAGTGAGATTATTGTTAATATAACTATCGATAGAATTTGTATTTTTGTAGCTCTTGATATCCGAACAAGGATTAATGGAATCTGCTAACTCTTTAACCAGCTCATTTTCTCTTTCTTCTTCGCCTAAAGAGTTAAGCCACTCATCGACAGATTTCTTTTTAAGAGCGTCAAAATAAGGTGTATGCAATTTCAGTTGTTTATCGTAGTAAACAAAATCCCCTTCGCTTCCAATAATTAAATCACCATAATTATTCTTTTTTTGTTTCTTTATTTCCCAGTTTCCAGTTTCGATGTCGTTAGCAAAAATTAAAAGAAAGTCACCCCAATTACTTGCAACTTTAAATTTGGTATCAAAATCTCTTCCAAAAAGTATGATTTGACCCCAATTTCCCGCACCCTTTGACGGTGGTGATAAATCGACACCAACATAATTACCAATTCCATCAGTTACCAATGGAATCCACATAGGATGAGCAAAAGTTTCATGAATAGAACCAGGGGGGATACACTTTTGAGTAGGTAAATGCTGAATGGGTCTAGTAGATTTTTGCTGTTGTTTTGGTACCCTCATGTTTGATAAGTCATTAATTACGTTAACCAGTGAACCTGAGCTTGAAAACTTTTTCTTATATTGGCCTGAGCTATTATGGCTACTAGGGAGCCTTGGTATCTCATTTGCATCATTCACTTGTTTCAGTAAGATTTCCTGATTTAAAACTTTAGATATTTTTCTCCAATTCTCCGTTTCTATCATTATTTCATCAAGTGACATCATTTTTAATCCAAAGAATAGTCCTCCCATCAGGTCATCATATCCATAGTTAGACTGGCCATCGGTTACCTTGAAAAATTCTAGTAAAGCATTTGGTAATCTTATACCAAGATCCCTTTGGAAGTCAGATAAATCATCATCGGTACAATGTTCTTGGAGCGAGCTCAATATATCAGGCAAGTACTTATTTAACCAGGTCTTGATATGCCTCCAAGCTAAATGGACCTCGTGGACACCATCAATATTATTCACATTATTTTCACTATCAACTCCAATAAAATCATTTGTTGAATTATTGTGGTGTGAATACAACAAGTTTCTCTCTGAATCAGGCTTATTAACTCTATTAAAGGATTTCCTAGAATCATATTCAGAGTATTTATCGTTTGTGCTAATCGAGTAGATAAATTCCTGGATTTTCTCAGTGAACTTCATCTTTTGCAATCCTTATGCTACGGCAATAGATCAAGGAATACGTGTTTGACTATAGTATGTTAGACTTCTAAAAAAACGAGTAACTTATATTCAATCACTAATTTCCTTACGCGTTATTATGCCGGCTATTTAATATTTCCGAAAAGGTACCGATCATCTTTACGGTAGAGTCTGTTATCGCGAATCCAGCATTATGGCATATAATGTAAGCTATTCTTCATACACTATATATGTATTCTCTGTGTAAAGACAATCCTATATCTTAAGAACTAAAGCTTCTGAATACAAAGATATAAAATGAGGCTTAACAAATAAGAGTAAGAAGCATGGTTGAAATTGATCTACAAGAGTAAAATATTCCCCGGGCATGAAGTGCAAATTCTATTGAGAAGAAAGTACACGATAAACCGGGGCAATTGTTATGGGAAAACCTTGAAAACAAACAACTCCTCAAAAAAAACGAAAACGAAAGAAACTATCGAGAATGCAAACCATTAAAGAATACCTTTAATAGTCTGAGTTTAATTCATTAAAAGCGCAACACAAAATCTATCCAATACGACGAAACTTTCAGAACGAAAGCCTCTATATTAGACTTGAACGAGTCCAAACGATTCCGAGTTACTAGGACATTTAGTTTATTAGGTATAATCCGTTGGTAAACAAATAATAAAGAAAAAGAGGTAAAATAATATGAAGGTTTACTAGATTCTTTTTTATACTCATCAGTTTATGGCCGGGTAACAATTCGAAATACAAAACTTTTTTAATTTATATGCCTAATTTATACCAGTAAATAATTCAATGACATTTGATTTATAAGATACAAGTATACAAAGAGAATAAACAGTAAATATTATACGGATTTCACATTTATTTCTTCTAAGAAAAAAAGTAGATGATTTTGGTCTTTTCTTAATTTTACAATTAAAAAAATAAATTAATATTTATACTCCCCACATAACTAACTCTGATTAACTTCTTATTTTATTCCTTTAAATAATTAGTAATTACCAGTTTGAAGCAGCAGCTTCTTCAGCAGCAGGAGTAGCACCGGATTCAGCCCAGTCGACTTCTTCGGTTTCACCGTTCCATTCAGCTTCGGCTTCGTTAACTTGAGCTTCTTCAACATCTTCCTTGGCTTCTTCGGAAGCGTTTTGTTCAATTTCTTCTGGGTCTCTGTAGAAGTATAAATCTGGCATGACAGACCATTCAGTAGTTCTGTCTGGAATGATACCTCTTAATCTTAAGACTTCTCTAGCAATTAACCACCAGATTAAACCGATAGAGTGCTTACCCTTGTTGTTACATGGGATAGCAATGTCAACGAATTCAGATGGAGAATCCATGTCAGTTAAAGCAATAACTGGAATGTTGACGTAAGAAGATTCCTTGATAGCTTGGGAATCGGTTCTTGGGTCAGTAACAACAATCAATCTTGGTTCCTTGAAAGAACGGGTAATGTAATTGGTGAAGTTACCTGGGGTGAATCTACCGGCAATTGGGGTAGCACCAGTGTGGGCAGCGAACTTTAAGACAGCTCTTTGACCGAAAGTTCTAGTAGAACAGACAGCAACATCAGAAGCATTTGGGATAGCAGCAATAGTTCTAGCAGCTAAAACAATCTTTTCCCAAGTCTTACCGATGTTAATAACGTTAACACCATCTGGTCTGGTCTTGTAAACGTATGGCTTGTTGTGAACCTAGAATATGTTAGTACTTAATACAATTAACTTTAAGACTATCTTGCATAGATAAGCAGGTCGACAACATAAACTCGTTGTATTCTTTTCAAATTTTTCATCACAATTACTTTTGAAATCAACCATTGAAAATTTTTGAAGTACATCAACAAATGGTACCTATTTCAATTCATTCCTACTGTTTATTGGTGAGATGTAATATTCTTCCACAAATTCTACTATTCTGCCGTCATACTTTCTATTCAAACATCTTTAACTCGATACATACTTGAACGTTCTTAGAACCTAAATGAACGTTGGCAGCTAATAACAATTTAGCGTCTTCTGGAGTTAAGTCAAATGAAGCTGGTAAAGACATCTTTTCTTAGTTTCTTTTGATTAAAGTAGAATTAATTAAGATAACTTCAAAATACCTTTTTGTAAATTTGAAAATTTTTAATGAAATTTTTCCTCCTACAAACTGTATGAACATTGCACAGGTGAGAATCACCGTACTATTGCACTGTACTGCAGGTAAATTCTAATTGGACCAAGGCTACTACGCAGAGAAGATTTTAAAAATTCGCGGGACATTATTACACAAAATTTAAAGAGGGCTATTGCCCTTTCAGATTGTTTCTCACGTGAGGTAAATGGAGAATTACACAAATCGCGAGATTCTTTTAGTAGATGGTGTGGATATACTACACATTATTAGTGGAATGTTTTTCATATATTGTGAATATGCTGATTATCTTTGTGCTCGAGGTTATTTATGAAATCATGCTGTATATTGAGTATATAATAGACAATAAAGTGGATTTGGGATAATTTTTAGTAGCAGATAAAATTAATCCATTCTGAATTTACTTATACTGAAGTGGCTGCAAATTTTAGTTCGTAATATTGAAATAAAAATTTTCAGTTGAAAGCATTGAGAGAAACTAAAATGAACTTCTCTCCAAAAGGGATCTAGGATATTTTAAATTTATTTCAATTTCAGGTTAATAGGTAATTGTAAGGTGTATTTAAATTATAACCCATAGTAATAATTTTAAAAAATGTAGTTAATTGAAAAAATTATACACTAAAACTTTTTTATTCACATATAAGTCAAAAACCCATACAAGAATGGTTATTATCCAAAGATCTTAAAAAACACATTAATTAACATATGAGATAAATATAAAATTGTTAGTGCAATATAAAATGATTTACACAAAATCTTCTTCGATAATATTGGATTTATCACAGATTTGCCTGAATATACTATTTTTATCATGATATAAATTTATTAGCTTGTCAAATTCTTATCTTCTCTAGAGCATTAGCGCTAAAGTCATATCGTTTAGAACTAATGGCAAATTCACGGCCCAAAGGAGTTGAATCTAAAAATGACATAGGTGTATGCTTCATTGCTTCTAAATTTAAATTCTTTGATGAAATTCTCTGCTTAAGTTTGCTAATGCAATATATCTAACGCACATATATAAAACCGCCAACAAGGTAAACATAACGTACAATCCAGTGCAAAATCCATTTGCTTTTTTTCAAATTATCACTTACCCAAAACGAAAGCCATACTTTTGTAAACAAGTTTGAAAATAAACAAAGCCAAAAGAAAGTCAAGAAGGGGAGATAACCATAAACGGTAAGCTTCCCTGCCCCAAACAGAAGCTTTATATATTTCCTTGCTTATTGCATTTATAGCTCTTTCTTCATTCCCAGCAACCTTTCCATCTGATATGATAGTATTGTTATTCTCGTGACTAAAATTTTGATTTGAGACAAATTCCTTACTTTTAGTATAGTGCTTCTTATGACGAGCTCCATTAGACATAAGATCTTTGAAGTCCGAGTTTCTGGTTTTAAGCTCTTCAATTGTTCAACAGTTCCATTATTATTCGTATAAACTACTTTATCAGCCAAGTGTATAAGAGAAAGTTAATGAGTCACCAATATTCTGGTTCTGTCTTTTAAATAACCAAGAAGGCACTTGTCACTATATTTTACCTACCTTGATTCAACTGCACTTAAAATATCATCTTTTTGTCCCCCGGGAAAAGTAACGCATCTTTCACCAACTTCAGCGCGATCACCTGCAGGTAGATTTTGTAGATCTAATATCTAATCCCGAAGAAAATACGGCATATAAATTTATGATATGCTGAACTCCTGCAACCACAAACATAATTTGTAATGCTTAACACAATATAAAAACACAGAACAATAAAGAATTTAAGGAAATTTTACCAAGTTATATTTCATGAAGATGCCTAATTCATTTGATGACAACTTTAGTAACGAATACTCGGAAGAATCTTCTGATGACGAATACGTTATAATGGATGTTATAGACTACTCAAATCGCCCACAAACTGAAACGTTTCCTTCTTTTGATATGAGTGTTGAAGAATACGCAAATATATACTCTGCTCTCTTCATAGAAAAGTCACAACACATTTGCATTTCAGAGAAAAAAGTTGGAAAAATAGATTACCCTGTTGATGATTATCATTTTAATGATAGTTACGGAATTGGAATTCACAAAGTGTTGGGAATAGCAGTAGCATTTTATAAAGATCCACGAAAAAACCATACCCTCAATAAAGAAAGTTTAAGAGCGCTTTGCACTTGGAGATCACAAGATGATGCAAGAATGAATGAAATTGAAAGCTTATGCGCCTCAGTCCGAGATGTTAGCCTTGATGATATCAATGGGGTACCAAGTGCATATGGATCTATTAGGTATAAACTGTTACCAATCCAAGCACTCCCCATTTACTTTGGATATATACTTGACCGCAAAAAAAAATATACACAGCTACGTAATATCAGAATACGTCAAACTCCATACCCTAAAATAATTAGGACGGCGTATCAGAAGATTTTTGAATCATCTGATAGTAATAAATTGCTGTACGTTGTGGTATATTGTCCTAGTAGGTATTTATATTTATAAATTGATGGGATGAATCGTAGCGCTTTTAATTTGAAGATGTGTTTATTTAAGTCCTTATATCTACATCCCCAGATAAATAGATCTACGTATAGTTATTAAATTATATTAATTAATAAATTAATAACTTTTATAACTACCTAAATTCAACAATTTCCAAGATATTCCAGATTCACAAGGTTGAGAGGTTAGGGGAACTTTAAGTTAAAGTACCCTAATCTATAGGTACCTAAAAAAATGCTGGACAGTTATTGAGAATCCAATTGGTATGCTGAAAATTCTTTTGCAACCACAAACATAATGCTTAAAACAAATATAAAACCACAGAACAAATTGAGGAAATTTTCAAGACAATATTACAATACTACAAGAGAATATTACGAAATATATATTCGACCATGATTATCTAGATCCGACAAATTTTTTTAAACATTAAACAAGTATAAACTTCAATTACAAGGATATTCCCTATCTCTACATCCAAGTCTTCATTCGCATAAATTGAGTCCGGCACACCAAGAACGCATTGAGACACGATCTCACACAGTATTCCCAATAGATCAAACTCTTTCACTGGAAAATGCATTAGGTTTGAGAAGTAATATATTAATAAGTGAAAAATTATGAAATAGTTATATTTGGCTATTAATTATCAATCATTATTCTTTTAGACAACATTTCATTCTTCTTAAAAGAATGAATTTTGACTATCTCAGATATATTTGTAAGATTTTCAAGAACTTTTCTAATTCCTGAATACATTGCATAAGTCCGGGAATGTTTCAAATTAGACATCAACAATTTAGGTAATATTGTATGGAACTAAAATAGATTACAATTTTTTCGTCACAAATCAGGTAAAACATCTGCTTCTTCCATCTGTACTTCAAAATACAGACTATCATCATCATCACTAACCTTACCATCGTCATTGCCACCATCACTACCATTCCTATCGTCACTAACTACATAATCGTCATAGGTACTAAAGATACTTTTATACTTTCCCATCTGAAATATATTATCAAGGGATTCAAAGTCTTTATTTTTATGTTCATCGTCAGCTTCAAAACCTGAGGATCCCAAGCCAATCAATGTAATTCTCCCGGATACAGATACATAAATGTGTTCGAGCCTAATTTGGTTATGCGTGATTCCTAAGCTATGAAGTTCTTCTATTCTTGATTTTATTACTTTGTATACGTTTTCCATATCCCATTTATTCACTGGTAATTCTTCACCAAGATATTCAAAAATATGCACAGGATGGTCACCAATGCCATTCCAAAGGCCAGAATGATAAAGTGTTAAGAAATTGCAAGCATATTGCGAATTCAAAATCTTTTCATAGATTAAAAGTTCATTGTAAAATGCATCATAGTAATGAGCCCGATTTAGATGAAGAAACTGGTCCTTCATATGACGTTCTTTCCACCCACTTTTGTCGAAATGATATAATTTGACAAATACTTTTGTTGGGAGGTTCATTTTCAACAATGGGAAGCATCCGTTTGGGTTGTAAAGTATTCGACAATGTGTCTTACCGTAAATATATTGCACTGTGCCCCCCCAGACTAGAATTCTCTAATGGTGGTATTGTTACAGTCGAGCATTTCTTTAAGATTGTAGGAGCAACGTTGCTAAATAAATCAATCCCTTCGGCTTTTTTTCCAAGTTCAAGATATCGTGCTAAGTTGGCCTTAGTGTTAAATGCTTCAGACAAATCCTTATAAAAGAACCTTGCCATCGCAGATTTCAATGTAATTCCATGAGCAATGATTTCTGGATCATCGATAACATAATAGTTTACAACCATTTGCTTATCATTTATAAATTCATATTGGAAGAACTCAGAAAATTTCTGATGGTCCGAAATAAATACTCTATCAGTACCACATATTAAAGCTTCGTAAAGATATCTTCTTAGAACCCAGCCAAAAAATATACATGGTGACCATTCCCCACTATTAAATATGTATTCTGGTTTTTCCAGTTCCTGTAGATTTTGGTTTCCAGCTTGTTCTCTATAATTTTTTTGGGAAATGACGAATTCTTTAAGCCCAGGTTTCAAACAATATTCTTCATCTTTGTAAGTACCGATGGCTAAACATAACTCTGGGGATTGATATTTCCGAAATGTTGAATTCTTCAATAAAAGAACAATGCTCGGCTGTATTAAAGTTTCTTGATAGAGTGGTGGCCTAAAGCATGGTTCATTTCCAAAAAACAAAGCCTGCCATAAATGTCATGATATAAATCATTAAGCGGGCCCGCAATTCTTCTATCGAAATGTTGTTGAACATCATCCTCTAGATTTGTAGGATCACCTAAGGGATAAGAATAAGTTGAAGCTAATGGTAGTGAAGTAAAGTTTGTTCGTTTAAGAACTTCATCAAATGGAGCAAGATATCTTTCTTGAAAATCACTACTATTTAAGGCTCTAAATTCAGCTGATATCAATAAGTTGGTTATATAGATAATACATCCCTTATGTGGCATGGTGCCAACTGATAGGCTAGCATCACCTTCAAAATTATACAGTTCAATAAGTGGTCTTCCACCTTTATAGCATCTAATATGTTGTAGAGGAGTATCTAAGAACACCCTAACATTTTTTTCATCATCGTTTTGGACTTCTCGGAATAATTCTTTGTTTATTTTGATCCTATGTTTCTTTGGCTCATCATTCGAAATATCACTACTATCTTTACCTGAGAAATACATTATATAATTATCACCTAGGAAGATAATAAGAAAACTAGAGCTTTCATTTTTCATCTCTTTTTTTTTATACTCTGATCTGCACTTATATGTAATAGCAAACTTAAAATTTATGCTGGATTTTAGTATGCCAAAAATATATCAGCAAATACCCTAAAATACAATAATATATGCCACTTAACTCTTGAAAACTGATTCCCTAAAGCTCTTATTATTACCCAAGTATGATTCTAGTTTGGTACTTTTAGTATATTTTACAAATTACCAAGAGCTCAATTAGCATTTAAAACATTATCCGAAGGTATTATACCAAAGTGCATTATTCTTTTCATTAAGCAGAAAACAATTTCAGGAATATTTGGACTATTAGCAGAAATAACCAATTTCTAAGTTAGATGTTTTGAATTCGTTTAAAAATAGCTATTCTAAAGAATTTCAAAAATATTCGTTTCGCAACCAAAATATCCCTCACCAGACCCTTAGAACGTACTTCACACTAATCCTTAAATGAAAATTTTAATCTCCTTAGAATTTCTTATAAATATGAATTAATATGCATGAAAATCAAGTGAATTATTATTAACAATCCTTTTTTATTTGCATTTCTTTCTGGTCGAAATATTTAGTAGGATAATTTAATGCAAATAAAAATATAAACAGATAAAGCTTAAAATGATTTTTTTAAATAAGCAAAACTATTATTATAATAATAATGATGGATGAATTATTGTTTATATGTTGACTGCAAAGAGTCTAGAACTCATTTCAAATAGCATACTTATAAGGAGAAACACAGTATTATCAATATGTTAATTAGTTCTAAAGATGTTATTCTGCTATGTATAGTTCAGCAGTAAATGGATGTTAATATTAAAAATACGTAAGATTCTAAACAGTTATCTCTATTCATGACTTTAATATCAATAAAAAAAGACGGGTATGGCCAGACAATTGAACAAATCAAAGATACAATTGGTGGAATAATATTTCTATTTTGGGAACAATATGATGTTATAACCAAACAGTTACTAAATAAAATAATTTAATTTTAATATAACTGACCTCACAATATTACTACTTTTATATTCAAATGCTAGAACATATTTTGTGGGAATAATAAGGTAAACAAACCTAGAGGATACATAGTGGTATAAATGATAGAAATAGATAATACTATGGCCCATATAACTCGTAAATGAATCTGTATGCTCACAGATTAATTATACATCCAGCCAAATTCCCACTAGCCATCCAAACAGTATTCACTCTTCTTTCGTGCTCCTTCAATAGCTCTATTGTAAATATCCCCAGAAGATGAAAATTTTCTTTGAAACTATTGTAACTCAGGATACGATATATGCTGATAAAAATCAACAATAATAAAGGCAAGACTAGGCAACTTCTAAGAAGCCATTACTGTATTTGTATGGTTGTATTCCTAATAAGAATGTAGTATAATAGGATCATTTTCAATATCATGATATAGTGGGGCTGTTTCTCCCTCAGAGTACTTTGGGAGCATTCCCATTCGCGTGTGTGCCTGATGCGGAACAGTTATAACTGGATGATTTTCCAATTCGTCAGAATGTATCCTTGCAAAACCATACACTTCATTTCGTCGCAGAGGCTTCTCTTTCTTAATCCCTCGAAAACTTTTGAATCGAAGAGGATACATAAGCAGTTTTACAATAATAGCCACTATAATTATTACCGGCAATACAGCAATAATAATAGCACCAGCTACTTTCAATCCAAAAGCAACCATTTTTTTTATTAAGATCTTATCAAAAGATCAAATAATTCAGAGAAAGTACCTTTTTTATATGTCATTTTCAATTAATTTAATTGGTTAGAGATAAGATAATTGGAATCAGATCTAGCGATTTAGAAAGGTCATCTATACCTGTATGTTTATTAACCACATTCCCATAATCTCGGTTATCCTAAAATTTAAGTATCAGTTTATTAATTTCTTGGCTCATTTTTGAATGATTGCAACAACGGAAATAATGAATCTCCGATTTAGTCTAAATAGGATGTATATGGGCCAAAACTTTCTATTACAAGTTACAAAACCGAAGTTAATTAACGAATGATCATTGCAGCATCGTAATTATCTCAAAATTTCTTGTTTAGAAGAATATTTACGAAATCAGTCAGTTATAGGTTCGTAAACTTGAATGTATGACGTAATCTTTTTTTGATACTTTATATACAGTTTTTACACTTTCTACTTAAACAATTGATTCGGATTTTCATATCGACATATATTTACTCTACCTTTGTAAAGAACTTGGTCATAGATCCTTTCACCAATAATAATATCTCATACTATTACCTATCTAAAGTAATCATATCTTAGAGACAATAGATACGATAAAACTCGTCCAAATATTACATCTGGAGTTATTTGGAATACCAAACATTTATAATAGATATTAGAGCTGCTCATTTGCTTTGAGACTCCAAATATATTTGCAGCTATCCAATATCATGAAATTTCTACTTAATTTCAAAGATATGTGACTACCTCCTCTTTGTTTGTGGCATCTTTACAGTATCCAGTTTTACTTCAGAATCTTGGTGATCAATTTGAAGTCTTTATAACTTATGCAACGACAGGTAAATATGTTGATGGGTAACATCATTCGTTTTATTTCCTTTTCATCAAATCAATGACCTAGAACATCTTAGTAGATAAACTTTTATTAGATTTAATAATAGGTAGAATTAATTCTATTAATCAAAATGTAAGTTGGACAGATGTAGTAACTTTAGATGGAAATGGTGCACTTATAATCTAAATTCACTGTGAGATAAAAGCTTTTCTCAAGAAGACAAAAAAAGCAAGTAGAACATGCAATCAAAATATTGCCAAAGCTACTGCTCTGTCCTATAAAATGCCTTAATTTCAGAAATTTGTACGCTTCACTCTTATTTAGAAGAATTATAAAGAATGACTAAATAAATGTGCCTATTAATACTAGTGGAGCAATCTTATACCGGTTACTTCTCAATAAGAATTGATAGAAATGTAAGGTATTTTGCTAATATTTTAGCATAGAGTCTACATTTTATCAGCATATTTTTTTCCTTTCATCAAATTCGGGCAATTTCTTGTAGATAAAGTTGTATTGTAAGATTAACTTGAATTTATTCTATATAGTATGTTTACTATATTGCAATATGGTGGGTTTTAGCGAAGTAGAGTATGGCGCGCATTTCTATCAAATACAGGAATGTTTACGTTTTGACAGGAACATTTGAAGGCCTAATCTGTATCTTTTTAGCTCCAATAATATCTTTGTTCCTTAAGTTTATCAATAACGCCACTTAAAGACTCAATACAATGTCAAAACTAAGAGTTCTTGTAGTCGGGGCGTCTATTGCTGGGCCAATGTCTGCATATTGGTTAGCTAGAGCTGGTGCAAGCGTCACTATCATTGAACGTTTTCCAAAACTACGTATTGGAGGACAGAATGTCGATATTCGAACTCATGGTGTCTCAATTATGCGTGAAATTCCTGGAATGGAAGCAGCGGTAAAATCAAAAGTAATGCAATTTGATGGTATTACTATTGTAGATGCCAAAAATAAAACGTGTGCAAGTATCAAACCCACAGGTGATCCCTATCAACAATCACTAGTCTCTGATTACGAGATTTTACGTGGTGACTTGTCTCAAATTCTATATGATTTAACAAAAAGCAATGAGAATATTAAATACATTTTTGGTGAGCAGGTTACTTCGATAGAACAGGAAAAAGATGACGGGCCAGCTACAGTCAAATTCGCAAATGGCCTAGCAAGTACTAAATTCGATTTAATTGTTGGCTGCGATGGTGCGTTTTCGAGAACCCGAGCTTTGGGCCTTGGTTGCGGTGCTCGAGAGTTCATAAACCCATCTAACCGCTGGGCTGCTTACTTTTCTATAAAGAAAGATCTACTTAATGAAGGTAAAATAGGAAAAGCATACAGTGCCATTGGTGGCCGTTTTATTGCTATTGGACGCAGTGCCTCAGACACAAAGGTCACTCTTATAAATGTTTATCCGCGTAGGAAAGCTAACGCATTAATACCTTTCCGCAATGCCATGAAGGAAGGAGACAATGCACTTAGACGATATGTTGCTCAGCAATACAAGGGGGCAGGATGGAAATGCGATAAGGCCATGGAGGGGGTTATGCTGTCTCAAGACTTTCATGGCAGTGAGCTTGTACAGGTTAAATTACCAAATTTGCATAAAGGAAGATTTGCTTTAGTTGGTGACGCAGGCTATGCAGGAGCCGCTGGTATGGGTACCACACTTGCCATGGTAGGTGCTTATATATTGGCAGGTGAAATTAGCAAGAATAGTGGTAATCTCAAGAAAGCGCTCAAGAATTACGAAGAGCACATGCGGCCCCTAATTGATGAGCTGCAAGGGCTGCAACCACTCTTTCCGCTGATACTTGCACCACAGTCCGCTTGGGGGTTATGGATCAGAAACAATATATTTAGATTTGTTTCTCGGACAGGATTGCTCAAATTTGGCCAAAGATTCATGGCAAGCTCATTCGCAGACACTGATAAAAGCAAACTCCCAAACTATAAGTGGAAATAATTGTAAATATGAACTCCGAATATTTCTAATCATTCTAGTCATGTCTAAAAGAAATATTATAAAATGTAAATAAAATGAATCATGGTTCAAATTGAAACTTCTAGAAATATAGATAAAATATGATTTACTGAAGCTAATTTCTATTGAAATATATAAACCAAGCAAAGGCGTATAGGGGAAGCCCACATTACTTTGACTATTTGTAAATTCTGATACAAAATGTCTATCCAAATACAATATCTATACCATATGTTCAAATTAGTTAATGAAGGCTACTGACAGGTTCTGTTACAGTTCCATGGGATAGAAAATTGTATTGATTACTCAAATTTCTAGAATACAATTAATAGTACGCTCTGCAATAATAAACTGATTCAATTCGCTTTTTCTTCTATTTCAGCTGGGCTAAGCATTTTTGAATGATATATCAAGTTAAATATTGTTTCTACAAAAAACCTCATGCCTAAATATTTTGCAGCTCAATTCAAACAGTTGCAATAAATATTATTGCCAATCTTATTCCCAACTACTCAAAACTAATGGCATTATTTAAATAACGAATATGATCATCTCAGTATGATCTGTATGCAAGAATGTGGGTGATATCTCTGGATCTTGATAGGGATATAGATAACGGGGAAGGGATAAGATATCCTGTACATGATAGCTTCATTACTAAGAAAATTTCCTTGTGCCAATGGACATAAGCTTTTCGGGGTTATTTTTGAAGGCCGAAAACAGATTGCCGTGCAACGTACGTATTCGTATCTTGATGTATATATACAATGCAATATAGACATGGAATTTTCTAATGTAAGCAATTACTGATGGGTATTGTTCTGGAGGACGAGCGAATTCCTCTAATTAGGGATGTCGAAACTAATGAAGAGTATGATTCCCTAGATTCTGAAAGAGTTATAGATGAAGAAGAAGAGGAATTAGTATGGCTACAGAAATACATTCAATCCAACCAGCAATTGCATTGGCTGAAAAGACCTAGCCCTTTGTTCATGTGTATTCTTGTCTTTGTTTTTACATTAGCAACTGCTTGTGGTGATGCTACAAAAGAGGTAATAATACTTAAATTAGCATGCAATTCTTTGAGTAGATCAGATTCAAATAACTACTGTAATCCAAACGATACCCAAATCCTTGTATCAAACTTTAAGATGGCGAAATTAATTTTGAGTTCTGTAATAATGTTGTTTTCAACACCAAGAATTGGGTATTTATCTGATAGATATGGAAGAAGTAAATTCATTGCTTTAGGTATTGGGACGACATTTCTTCAGAAATTATTTGAATACATTCTTGTGGTAAACTTTTCATACTTCAAATTTTGGTCAATGGTAATGGTTAACCTTATACCAGCATTAGCTGGTGGTGAAATTGCTCTTTCACTTTTAGCTATGTGCTATATCAACGATGTTGTTGAGCCAACCGAGAGGATCCACTGGTTGGGTATTACCTCTTCTTGCTTGTTCGTTGGTGGTAGTATGGGTCCATTAATTGGCAATTATTTACAATCCATAGGAGACATATACAAACAACCAATGGATTACATATCACCAGCGATGATTTCAATATCTAAACTGGGATTTTATCCTCTTCGGTTTGAAGTGCTTATTTTGGCACCATTGACGGCATTCCTAATATTCTTCACGCCTGAATCCAGATCAGAAAGGTCTAGAAGAAAGTCCATACAAATATCCAGAGCAGAAGAAGATGAAATGAGCTTAAGATTTAGTAATACGCCAACATACAAGACATATTTGAGTACTCTTAATATCTTTAAATCTTTGAAGCATCTTATACCTACTAGGAATGATGTCCCTTCAGTTTCTAGATTTAAGGCTGCTGCTATAATTTTAGTATTTATTGATTGTATTCTTATTTCAATCATTACAGCTCGTTCAGAAGTAATGTTGATTTATGGTATTTTGAAATTTAAGTGGAATGAAAAGGACGTTGGAAATGCGATGGCAGTGGAGTATTCCTCTAATGCAGTATCTTTGATATTAATATCCCCTATTCTAACCCGTGTGATACTTCAAAAATTCTGCAAATTTAAAGCTGTGCTGAATCGTTTCGATATGATCGATTTTTCCATGCTATGTATTTCATTATTAGCAGAGACCATATTTAACTTTTGGTTCGCATTTGCAAACAATAAAAAAAGTGCTCTAGCAGATATGGCAATTTTTAGCAGTCTTGGTGCGTTGCTACTTCCTGCAATGACAAGTTCAGTAATTAAATTTTATGATCCCTCAAAAACTGGTGAGATTCTTGGTATACTAGGTTTTGTTAAGAATATATTCACTTTGTTAATGACTTATGGGGTTATATCTATTTACCAATACTTTGTAAAATTGGATAAGCCTGGGTTTTTATTTGTTTCACTCTCAGTTGTTACTGGCTTCAGTTTTTTGTGTGTAGTAATAATTAAGATTTTGTTGGGTTTGGATTCTAAGATACAACCTCAAGTTTCAAGAAAAAGTAGCAGGAATTTTGATCTGTCTATTGCTTGAGGAAGTTATATTTTTAACTCTTATATATTTTTAGTTCGGTGATTCATACATAATATTAGATTTTTGCGGAACAAAGCCTCTATTGTCAACTCAATCTTATTGAAATGTTTCATATGCTCTCTACAGTAATCGATAGTGCAAAGCAACTCTCAATCTATACATAGTTTACTATTTGACCAGAAAAATTAATAGATAACAGCTATATTTTTACCAATAATAACTTTTTTATTCTTTCAGTAGTAAAATAAACTTTATATTGTTTACTGCAGTTACTACTTCATACTAATTGCACTTTTATCTCTACAGTAAATTGCTTACCAGAACATTGCTACGCTTATCTTACAATCATTTCGGCAAAATATGCATTGCGGATTTTACCTATCGAACTGCAGCATCGCACTAAAAAACTCGGATATAAAAAAACTCCACATCAAAAGCTTACTAACCAGATTGTTTGTAGAATATTAATTAAAGAAACTTCCTAACAAGTAAAAAGAGCATTTGGAGTTAATAGTTAACTTTGATGAATACTCTGACACTGAAAGATAATTGGTTAGTTGCCAATGATGACCCTGAAACTCAGTTGGAAAATGCTGCCAACAATGTGTATGAAGCATTAATTAGCTCTGATGGTGAAGCTGAAGCTGATGAGGATGTCTTATGGTTAAGGGAACAAAGGGTGATGCATAAGTCGCTTCACTGGCTCAAAAGACCGTCAGTATTTTCTGTTTGCTTTCTTTTGTTCACACTCACTTTTTCAACGATGAGCGGATTGGCGACGAAACAGATGATTACTTACAAATTAGCTTGTAATTACCTATCGGAGAAAAGTGGAACAGAAACATGTGATGGTAAAGATATCCAATCCCTAGTTTCAGATTTACAACTATGGACAGCTACGATTTCAGGAACGTTCATGTTGGTGGCATCAGGTAAAATAGCCCCTTTGTCAGATCAATATGGTAGAAAGCCTCTAATTTGTGCAGTTATTTCTATTACTTTTATTGGACAAGTTATGCTGTTTTATATCTTACATCATTTCAAGGTATTGAAGTTTGCCTTATTAATGACAAGTGACGTAATTACCAATATATTTGGTGGTATCGGCGCTGCAGTCACTCTAGCAAATTGCTATATTGCTGATGTCGTAGAACCTAATGAGAGAATATATTGGCTTGGTTTTGGTGTTGCATCGCTATTTATTGGGTCAAGTTTAGGACCACTTGTAGGCAATGCAGTGCTTTCATTGCATAAAGAGGGTGGTGATGATGCTACATCTTTAGATGTACAACCAGGAGGTATTTTGTCTTCGGAATTTACTCCTTTGAAACTTGAATTGATAATTCTATTATTCACTGTTTTCTACGGTATATTTATTTTGCCTGAATCAAGAGGTGAAAAAGCGAGACGTAAATCCAGAACTCTTTCCATGTCGCTGCTTAATACTGACAGCATTTGCCTCAGAGATGAAGGTAAATTTAGTAAGTTATGGAGCTACTTTAATTTCCTACATCCCTTGAAACTTTTACTTCCATATAATACCAATGGAAAAAATATGAGGGAAACAATAATCGTTTGGATATTAGTATTTAATGAATGTGTATTAGTTTCTATGGCGATGGTAATGGGAAATATTTATGCTCTTTACGGCATTTATAAGTTTAAATGGACCCAAGTAGACATCGGAGAATTGATGGCTGTTGTTTGTGCTTCGAGAGCAATAATACTAATCATTTTATCCCCGATAATAAACCATAAACTACTCCAGGGATTATTAAAATTTAAGGTTTTTAGGCTGCACTTTGATATGATTGACTTTTCAATGTGCTTCATTGCGTTCGTTTGTGAATCGCTTGGATTTTTATTGTTCTCCATGAGTAAATCAACAATCTCATTTTACATTATCCTGGCTACTCTAATGAGTTTTGGAAGTTTGGCTGGCCCTGCTATTGGATCCTCTGTTATTAAGTTTTATCCAGAATCGAAGACTGGTGAAGTTTTTGGTGCATTGGCAATATTACGAAATTTTGGCTCTATGATCAGCCCAGCGCTTTATTTGTCTCTCTATAAGTTTTGTTTAAATTCTTTAGACAAACCTGAATTATTTTTTGCAATTGTGGCAGTGTTTATGGGACTTTGTGCTCTTAGTATAGAACAAGGAAGACGGATGTTAGGTTTATCACCTAATACAGAGATTCATAATTTAAAGAGTAAGTCGTCTTCTAATTTTAGCGATTTTAGTGAATCTGAGGATGTTAGTTAATGAGTATTTCGCAGCTCTAGGAATGAACTATATATATATATGACTTTGTATATGATTGATAGTGAGATACAAATTTTGCGAAATGATAATTTTCTCGTTTTGTTAAATTAAAATTTATAGGCTGACATAGTAAGCCGTATGTTTAATACATATACCTGGATACAGTTTTATCAATCGCCAATTTTAAGAATATTCTCCATTCTTATATTCTTTATTTCATTATTTGGTGTATTTAACTATTTGGTAGGGGCTTTTATTGTTCAAAAATATTCCCGTCGACAAGAGAATTTGCAAACAGCGAAGGAAATAGAAAGTAAGCAAGTACCTAGAATAGAAATTGAAAGATTTAAATTTAGTTCTGATTCGGAAGGGGAATTATCAGACGCTGGAAGTGGAACTTTAGAATCAATATTTCAAAATCAGATTCAATTTTATAGGAACTTCAACAATAGTTCACAATACGTGAGGAGAGATAGTATCGTTCAATGAACTACCAAATATATTTCCCCAATGATGTGCGAAAGAATTTGTATAAGTTATGGAAGTCTAAGAAACAAGCATTATTAGTTGGATATAAAGATGAACATGTTTTTATTGTTGTACAGTGTGTGGAAAGTGATATAATTAGTAATTCTTCCTTACCAACAACCCTAGAAGGTTTAAGAGTGCTTGGTGCTGTTAATAATGAACAATATGGCCTATGCTTCTCCTTTGATAAAGACAATTTGCCCGTTGTAGAGACTGGCTCAGACATATACATCGTTATCTTCTTTGATCCTCCAAAATATAAGAAATTAGAATATTTTTCTATAAATCCAATTCTCTTACAATCAATGTCTAGAGAGATACTTGAAGATAATGAATTGGTTAAAAAGTTTAATAAACTTGAAAAATCTAATGAAAATCCCAGATTACCTTCTATAAACGATGAAATCATATTAGATAAAATTAATCAGATTATGAAGATTAGGTCTTTGTTCAAAAAGTGGCGAGAATCTTTCTGTTCTAAGAATTTTGAATTTACAAGGACTAAAGAATTGGTTGGCTACTTTAGAATTGTATTGTTTAAAGTATTGGTATATTGGGTGTTGTTTGTACAAAATATAGCTATCTTTCTCATTAAGGCTTTGAATTACAAAATAAAGGGAATAAGTTTAATACAATTATCGCATGTTATAAGACAAGTTGATTTGAGACTCAAGCAAATTAATTATTTTCCCATTCAATTCTTATGCTATTATGATAAAAGCTTTTTGTATACTGATTCTATGTTGCTCAAAGAATTAAACCTTCCAATTTTTAATTCAAATTTGAATATTAATAATTCAAATTATATTAACTTATACAATTCTTTGTGGATGATATGCAATGATATTCTCTTAGGGAATATTGCTTACAATATAATTGTAACCAATTCGGAAAATATTAAGTATTATTTTAACACCTATCTCATCCAAGATATTTTATATGGAAGATTGTATCTGCTTATTTCATGGGTATCATTCGAGAATCCTGCTGGATTTAAATTAAATAACCAGTTAGGACTGTTTATTGGCGAGTTAATATTGTGGACCCTTTCATTCTGGAACATCATAATAAACAGATGCTTTACGATATCTGTGTATTCCCCAGCTTTAAATAAGTATTTGCCCGTTGTATTGCAAATACTTTGCTACTGTGGTTTAACGTTTGTTATAGCTGGAATGATCGATTTTTGTCAATTCATTACGCTACAAATATACTGTTTTTATTATGCTTTGGCAAGAATATACAAGCATCAAATTGATATAATCAAATCATTATTTCAATTATTTAGAGGTAAGAAGTACAATGTTTTAAGGGATAGAATTGATTACATTGATAGCAGCCCAGGAGACTTTTTTGAAATATATAGACTACTTATGGGGACATTATTATTTATGGTGCTTATTTTCCTACTTCCTACAGTTTTTGCATTCTATATGGTATTCTTTTTGATACATATGGTGATTTTGATGACATTAAATTTTCTAGAGAATCTCCAAATAACAATGAATTTTCTACCACTTTTTGTTGTACTTCTAAAGTTGAAGAATTCAAATAGACTTCAAGGTGGTATTAATTTTGATTTCGTGGGTTGCAAAAACACTACAACTTACATCAAGTTAGCAAACAAGTCTTTAAGTTATAAGGAGATATTCTCCAATTTTATAAAGTTATTAAGGAAGTCTAAGAATTTTAAAAAGTCTTTAGTTCAGTTCTTTATCATAGGTGAAATGATTCTGATGAATCATGACCATGATCTCAAGTTCAATTACTTGATGCTTCCCGGGAAATATGACAAGACTATTAAAGTGTGGAAATTACTTGAATAGAGATAAATAAAAGTTATAATTAAATAGTTACAAAAATTTCATATTATTGAGTAATTTTGCACCAATTTTTATAAAGATATTGCAAATTTCTAATAAAAAAGGCAAACACCTTCTTTCTACTAAATCAAAGTTTTACAGGTTTCTAAAACATATTCTATCTATATAAACACCAGCAATCTCCCAAAGTTAATCAACTAGTAACTATTCTTTATTCAATGGTGGTTGGATTGCGTAGAGTTTGTGTGACAAATAATCATAGGATTTTGTAACACAATTTTGATCATGCGCACGGAAATAAGGGCATCGGTTATCAAATAAAGTACTTCTTTTAAGCTATAAGCAGCAAGATACTGAGCATGAAAAAGGGAAGATTAGAACGTATAATAAGAGAACCTGTTAGAAGGTTTTACCTGAACAAAAATGAGAATATTTTACTAGCTGATGCGTTGAATCTTTTATCACCTACAACAGATGTAAAGAATAACAGTTCATATAAGCCGTCTCTCTTAGCTAATTTAACAAAGGGATCTGCAAGCGAACAGTTCAAAGAGAAAGATTTAATAACATACAATATGCCAAAGCAAGCAAATACTGAAAGATTTCTTAATAATTTGTTTTCAGGGATTAAATCAAGCAGTCTTGTAGATGTGACTAATCATGAGCTATTAGACATGACTGGTAAGGAGTTGTCTACAGCATTGAAAACTATAACTAGCGAGGCTCGTCTCATGGAAATTGGGGAAATGTTTTATTATCAGGGTAGACTTACAATGAAGATATTAACAGATATTGTATTGAACAAGCATTTAAAGAAATTATCATCCTTCCCTATCGACATTAACGATTTGCGGGCTAGTAGTCACCTCACTTGGAATGAACCTCATTACATTCAATTTCAGATAATATTATTAAAGAAATACCATGATCTCAAACAGCCACTCTTAATCTTGAAGAATTTAAGAACTAACTTTGATACACATTACTACCCATTGATTAAAACTGGAAAATTAGCACCATTTTATGAAAGAATAGTATGGAAATTCTACTTCGAATATATAAAGCAGTTTGATGAACTCTACTATATCAAACAACTCTCCAACATAAAATCTACGTTCTTGATTTGGGAAGTATCACTAGCAAATAGTTATAAAATATCTACCTTTACATTAGATAATATCAATGGGCTATCTAGTTTGCAAAAGAGCTTCTTCAAAATTTGCTCTTCCTCTATTGTTAGAGATTTAATTTCATCACAGTTAAAGGATTCATACTCATCGAAAGTACTATCAGACTTGAAGAGAATATCTATAAAGCATAAAATACATTCCGTGACAGATAGTAGTGCAAGCAAAGCTCAAAGACAGAATTGTTATTTGTTAATTGATTCACTCGATAGCTTCATATCGTCCATATTACATAACAATAAGGATCCTGAACTATCGTTGATATTAGAGGAAATTCAACAGTATAGACAGGCATATTTAAAAAGAATTAATGAAAAGGATGAACAAACTAGTTGGTTTGATACTAACGTGTTGATGCCAGAAAAATCTCCATTGGGAAACCGTACCGCTTAATGAATGCGAGATCTAATTGAAATTTAAATATTTTAGCATATAACTTAAATACTTCATTAGAATGCAGATAATATCAGATAAGGCAATCGTAAACTATTTAAATGAATATTTGACCAAAGAGTCGATAGTTGATTGCTTTCAGAAGAAGTTGATTGAATGTTTAAAAGACTTTCAGATGGATCCAGAGAACATTGTTCCTCCAAGAGTCGTAAAGTCTTCCAACAACCCTGACTCAGACACAGTACATTTATTTATGCCATGCATATCTCCAGTCGATGTTGGTATTAAGGTCATTAGTGGAGGAGGCTTAAATAATTCAAAAGGACTCGGTTTTCAGGGATGTATCTTGATATTGAACGAAGAGACAGGTGCACTCGAAGCAGTATTGAATGGAAAGTCACTAACAGCATTTAGAACGGCTCTAGCCAGTACTATTGGCCTCGTAAAGGCGTTAGATTTAGAGGATAGTTCCATTTTGCCAGGGTTGACCGTGTTTGGAGCTGGTCCTCAAGCATTTTGGCACGTCAAGTTGGGATTAGTTTTATATGACCAAATTAAAGAAGTCAACATTATTAACCGCTCGATTAAGAATGCTGAGACAATGTGTAAGTCACTTGCATCTGAATTTCCCAATATAACTTTCAACACCTTTCTGTACACTGATTCAAGCCACGAGGAACTTATCGTGGAGAAAGTTGGAAATAGTTCCATCATATTTGGATGCTCTCCATCTACAGAGAGCATCATAAAGGATAAATACATCAATAAAGATCCGTCCATTCCAAAATTCATATCTTTAATAGGCTCATATAAGCCACATATGTTAGAACTCGATTTGGAACTTATCAAGAGAGAGATCAAAGATAACGATAAATGTATAATTGTAGATTCCAGAGATGCCACTGCAGAAGAAGCTGGAGAATTGATTCAATCTGACTTTCCTAAGAAAAAGCTCATTGAATTGGCCGATTTATCACTATATAGTAGAGAGGACTATACTTCACAATCGAATATCGTAGTACAGAAAATAGTAGGTTTATCTGTGATGGACATTGCTATCGCTAAGTTGATTGCTAGCTCAAACCCTGAAGGTACATTTACTGTTGATGACTTCTAAGTATATAAATTATATATACAAGCGATAGAATATTTATTTCAGATAATACGATATTGCAAAATGTAGATTTGATGTCATCGCTTGCCGTATCTAAAATCGGACCGACTTCCCACGTTTATCGGTCTTGTGACTTAAATAGTCCACAAATTCGAGGAGTTTAAACCCTTATAATCCTTCTTTCTACAACAGACTCACTAATGGCTGACGAAAGCTCAACTTTGCTCGGGGGTTCACCAGCCTCTGTATACAACACCAAACCTAAAAAAAATGCTAGTTTGAAGACATTCGTTTACAGAATATATCATGCCCTTCTTGTGGCTCTTGTCATATATCTTGCCTTCTACAAGAACAAGAAAGATACAACACCTCAAGTCGATACCAAGAAGAAGAAGAATGTTATCTTCATGGTTACCGATGGTATGGGTCCTGCATCGTTGTCGCTTACAAGATCATTCAGACAGTTTAGAGACAATTTGGATATTGACGACATATTGACCATTGATAAATACTTGATTGGATCTTCCAGAACAAGATCTAACTCGTCATTGATTACTGATTCTGCTGCAGGTGCCACTGCATTCTCATGCGCATTGAAGACGTACAACGAGGCAATTGGAATTGATGCTTTGCAACAGCCATGCGGAACCATATTGGAGGCTTTGAAATTAGAAGGCTATTTGACTGGTTTGGTAGTCACAACTAGGATTACAGATGCTACTCCAGGTGCATTTAGTGCTCATGCAGACTTCCGTTCTCAAGAAGATTTGATTGCTCAACATCAAATTGGAGAATATCCATTAGGAAGAATGGTGGACTTGATCATTGGTGGGGGTAGATGCCACTATTACCCAAGGGGTATTTCTGGTGGTTGCCGTGCTGATGACAGAAACTTAATTGAAGAAGTCAAGGAGCAAGGTTCATGGAGTTACGTTGGAAACAGAAAAGAATTCGACTTGTTGGAAAATGGTAAAAACGTGACTCTTCCATTATTGGCATTGTTAGCTGACGGTGATATCCCATATGACCTTGATAGGGATTCAGAAATCTACCCTTCTATAGCTGAACAAGTAAAAGTAGCTTTGACCTCGTTGGCAAAAGCTACTGAAGACTCTGACCAAGGATTCTTTTTGTTGATCGAAGGCTCCAGAATCGATCACGCTGGCCACCACAATGATCCAGCTGCTCAAGTTAGAGAAGTAATGGCTTATGACAAAGCATTTGAAGAAGTTGTTAAATTTATTGATGAATCAGAAGTTGAAACCGTTGCTATTTCGACAAGTGACCATGAAACTGGTGGATTAGTTACCTCCAGACAAATTAGTAGTAATTATCCTGATTACCTTTGGTACCCAGAGGTTTTATTGAATTCTACACATTCGGGTGAATATTTGTCAAATAAGATAATCCAAAATCAGACAAAAGACTTAAAGGTGTTAGAGAAGTTTATTGTTAATGAAATTATCAAAAAAGATATGGGGATTTCAGACTACACACCAGAAGAAGTTAAGTCAATTGTCGAATTATCCAATAATAAGAATGACTTATTGTATTTTTTGAACAATATGATATCAGTTAGATCTCAAACTGGTTGGACCACTCATGGCCATTCTGCAGTAGATGTAAATATTTACGCATACTCCAATTCTGAAGCTATAAACGCTAGATTACGTTCTTCGACAGAAAACTATGGATTATCAGGTAATCATGAAAATATCGAAATTGGAAAATTTATGGAAGCTATTACTGGTGTTGAGTTAAATAAGATTACTGAGTTAATTAAGGATACCGAGCATTCTCGTTCAGAAGTTTTTGAAGCTAAAATTAATGATGGCTATCATGAATATAACTGATAAATAAATGGTGCGAAAATATTCATCGTTACTAACGCATTTCTGGAAGTATTGTTATGAAGTGATTTATTATAGTTGAAAAGTTTATAAATATCTTATACATAATGCATTATCTAAATATTTTCTATTAGATTTCAATTTTCGTTTCAGCATTAGCTGTGTAATCTTCCTTACATAACTTGGCTCTTAATCCTTTCCCGTATTTGTAGAACACAAAAGGGATTGGGATCATGGCCAACGAAATAAAAGCCAAGAGCCAACTTGCCCATTGTAACCCTAATTTATTGTACATTTGAGTAATGAATAAAGGAAAAGCAGCACCACCAGCACTTCTTAAAAATACTTTTGTAGCTAATGCAGAAGCAGCATACTTATAGTAGGTTGCAAGAATGTAATTATTTAAGGAATAGTAAATTAAAACCATTCCATAACCAAAGGCTATACCAGAAGATGCTGGTCCAACCCAAATAATATGCTTGTAAGATGTGGCACCCAAAATAAATAAGGCAATACAAGGGAATGGAGCTCCAATCAAGGCACCATATAATCTATCTTCTGGAACAGGAGCTCTTCTTTTTATTAATTTATTGTATCTAGTTTCGATTAAAATCGTCGACATGACAGCTAAAGCAGCACCGATTAGAATTGGGATAAACATCATACCGATCTTGTCATCATCATATCCGTATAATTTATTAAAGATGACAGGATATGCGAAGAAAAATGCATAAAGTAAGGAATAAATTAATGCAACAAAACCACAGATTAATACTAAAACAGGTTCTTGCACCACAAATTTTAATGGCCTGTAAAGACAATCATTAAGTAGTTCTGAAAAAGACAATGGGTGTGCTTCTTGTTCGGTCATAATATTTTTGTTTCCTGTTTCCTTTCTTAACTTTTTGGCTCTCTTTTTTAGGATTACTGGGGCATAAGTTTCTGGTATTAATGCAACCAAAATCCACATTACACCGGCAAAAGCCATGTTAATCCAAATAATAAGATCATATCTTCCAGTATTGACACTGACAAAACCGTTTACAAGACCACCAATGACAGGTCCACTATAAGGTGCAAATGAGAATAATGCAATACTTAAACCTAAATTCTTTGAATGCATATCAACCAAACTGGCACCAACATTTGTCAAGGCTGCAGATGAAAAGACACCACAGAGGAATCTGCACACTAAAACAGTACCGATATTTTTTGCAACCGCTGTTGGGACATTGAATAAAACATACAAGAAAAATGATATCATATAGACTGGTCTTCTACCTATCTGCTCTGATAATGGTGCCCAAATAAGAGGACCTACCGCAAAACCTAAAACCATTAAGGAAACTGCCAAAGTGGCAACTTCTGTAGATACTCCAAATTTTTTTGTTATAGTTGGTAAACCCGTAGCAACACAAGAAGAACCATATGCAGCAGAAATGACAAAAATTGATAAAACTAATGTATATAACCATTTAAGGTTTTCATTCCAGTTCTTTGGATTATCAGGATCATTCACCACAAATGTGACAAATTCAATTTCCAGCTTTTCTCCTTCATCACCTGAAACAGCAGTACTATCAGAAGAAACATGAGTCTCAGTTCTTCCAACATTATGTAAGCTTCGTACTGGAACTAAACCAGTGTCAGTTTCTAATGTATATTCTTCTGGGAAGAGTGGGTTCTCCACTGGAGGATGAACTAAGTTTGGTGTAGGAATTTCTCGAGAAATACCTAAATCATGCAATGACTTAGCAGTTTCAGTTCTTGTAATATCTAAAGACCTTCTTCCAATACTTTGTCTTGTACCATCTGATCTAATTGATTGCAAATCATTTTCATCTTTCTCGTTCTCCTCTAATTGATGAGGGGCATACGTATCAAAATCAACTTCTGACGAATTACTTGAGCTCATGATGTTTGTAACTTATACTATTAGTGTTTTCAACTTCATAATCACCAACTATATAACCACTTATATATATAATTGATAACCGTTTCCGGAAAATGGGTATATGGTTAGGGATAGCCGTGTGATCTCGGATTTGATTTCCGGGCGTAATCAGTTGCTACAAATAGCTATTCTGGTTAATCCGGGCGGAATTTCTACGATTAATCTATATAATCCGTCTCATCAGTTGCAACCAAGGGTACGGAGACCGGATATATATCGGACTACTGCTGATGATGGTAGATAAGATTGAAAAAGTGTCAACGACAACCACGCTCCAACGGAAGAAAGGAACTACTAAATTTATAAGGCTGTATATATGTATTTGTCTATCGTATATCTAAATTAGAATTAATTAAATGTATTAAACTATTTAACGTCGGAGCATTAAAACTAAGCTCGGTGCGATATCGCTAAAGTACAACAATAATTGAAATAATAAAGTAATCAAGGCGGATGTGAGTGTGTGCGATAAAGGTAGTTATTATACAGGCAAAGCCAGTTTCATAGCATCATAATTGTACATCTTTTTCTTGAATTTCAAAGGCGTATGTGGGTTTTCTAAAGCATGTTCGTATGCTTCCAAAATAGAAGATTTAAGATTTTCAACACTTTCTCTGGATAATTGGAAGTGGAATGCAATTCTATGACCCATGAGTTTAATATTACGCTTTCTTGCACACTCAATTAGGTAAGTATCGTCCATTTTGTTTGCGGCTAAGTCGATGAAAACGAAATTAGTATCCACTGGAGACTCTAATACTATGCCATGTTCAGCACAGAATTCACCAACATCTTTGGCATATTGGTGAGCAAGTTTAAGTTTTGGAAAGTTTTCCTCAATGGCAACAATAGCCATAGAAGTAACGAGACCAGCTTGCCTTATACCACCACCATTTTGCTTCTTAAAATGATTAGCCTTTTCTATAAATGCATGTTCCCCAACTAATATAGAACCCATTGGAGCACCAAGAGACTTTGATAAACACAATGATACAGAATCGAAATATGAGCAGTATTCTTCTATGGTAATACCCGTTTCAGATGATGCATTCCATATTCTAGCCCCATCTAAATGAAGTTTTATGTCATTCGCCTTTGCAAATGCAGAAATTCTTGCAATTTCTTCTATAGGCATTATTATTCCATGCAAAGTGTTTTCTAAAGAGATAACTTTTGTTGGTGCAGAGTGAATATCACCATCTGATGGTGTAAAATTTTCCATGACATCTTCTAATGTCAAATAATTACCATTCAGAGGTTTAACTGGGTGAACCATGGCTTGGGATAAGGTAGCTAACCCCCCCGCTTCATGTAAAAATACATGCGCTCTGTGGTCACATAAAATGCTATATGGTGGTTGCATAAGATGTGCCCTTAATCCAATTTGGTTGGAAAGGGTACCGCTTACACAGAATAATGCTGAATCTTTACCTGTCATCTCACGCATCTTTCTTTCTAATTCGAGAGTTATCTCATCTTCCTTATACACTGAGTCACCCCATGTACACATGCTCATGCAACGCTCAACCATTGACCTAGTAGGAACGGTAAATGTGTCACTTCTAAATTCATTATGAGTCGAGAATGTTTCTTGTTCGTCTGAGGTCATTTTTAACTAGCGACTTGTGACTAATGGTTTTGCGTCCCCTTTTTTGAAAATAACTAAAACTGAACGAATATCGGTATATTTGATATTATAGGTATATCTATTTGAAATTGAGTATAGTAGGATGTAGTATATCTGTATATTTCAATTCAAAAGTACACCGTATGCTTATATTATGTGTTTATACTATGCTTTATTAAGTTGCAGCCTGATTTTTAGATTGCCCAAATCTAAGTAATATAACAATAGTTAAAAAATGAAATAAACTTAACTATATTCAATATCTTCGGTTTTGAAGTCAAATAATTGATACTTCTTTTATATGAGAGGGTATATTAATCAGCTTATATGTGTCACAGAAAATGGATGCCATCGCCACTGCTGTTCTGTAAGCAGAGCAATTTACTGCACATAGGTGCACCATTTTAGCCGTTATTCTTTCCACATTAAAAAGAAATGCCGCGCAACTCTGTCAGTTACATCTCTAAAAGTGCAGAACCAATAGGTTTTGCAGTAATAAACTTACTAATGCCTTACGGGAAGCATTCTATAGTGCTGCATAAGAACTGAAAAATTATTTCAGGAATAGAAATACCCCAACTCTTCATTACACAAGGAAAACAATATGGGAAGTTGTTTACTTTGAGTATATTCTCTAGCCTATGTGTATAATTCAATGTAGTAGATTTCATAACTGCGTATATTTTACATGCATTCTATATAATGGAATGTTATATCAAACTCTATTAAAAGCTCAATACAGGTATATAACCAAATCAACGTCCTTTTAGATAAATTTGAGGTTCCGAGTTATTTTTATGTCAAAGTGGAAAGGCTGGTAAGATCTTATTGAAATTTGTGGAGCAAACTTCACTGAGTGGAGCAAACGCCAAGAGCGAAAATAAACGCCTACTTCTACTTTAGCCAGTATAATCTAGGGGCCAAATAGGAGTCTCTTCAATATAGATGGGGGAAACCATGTCCGATATATTTAGAAAAGTAAATGTTAGCGAAAAAATGCCACCCAGTCGCCTGCATACAATTTCAAATTTCATCAAACGTTTATCCATCAATAACCGAAAATTCCGCGGGTATTACAGGTTGAGAAAATTTAGGCGGAAAACTTTTATAACCGGCTGTCGCTTCAATATGAAAAGTGGATGTCAGATGATGCTGCTCTATTTTCAGACCACTGAGGATCAGTAGTATATACATTTTCCGTTCTTGAATCGGGTGTTTCAGGGTGGTGAGATGTGTTGTTCCCTCTGGTATCTTTAGTAATCCCCTCCAGACTTACATTATTAGTTATGAACGGCTCTAACTGACCTAGATGGAAATTGTGAGTAGATACATCTTGATGTCTCCAAATTTGGTTATTGGAAGTTGAGCTTACATTTCGCGTATGTTGCAAAGGAGTCGAATCCAGCCAAAGCATATTTGAAAACATCGGAGTATTATTAGTAGTAACCTGACTTGATGATTGATTGAGTAGAAAACTAGAATTAGAGGCATTCATATTTTGATCAACATTTAAAGAAATACCAGAATTAGACGTAGACATTCCCATATTAAATTGTTGATTAAACCTAGATTGTGGTGTAGTTATGTCTTGATTAATATTGGGAATACCTGTATTTGTATTAAAGAAATCACTTTTCACCGGTATATTCAGACCCCAAACTGCACTGTTCAACGCACTAGTAGACATAGTAGGTGAATTATAGCCATATAATTGATCATTATGTAATAATGTTTGCAAGCTTTCTTGTTGCATAGAAGGTAAAATATGCATAACAGATTGATCCAGAATAGGTGAATTGAATACGCTATTGTTATTGTAAAGCTGCTCATCATAAGAAAGATTTTGAAGAGTTCCAGCAGCCGAATCTGCCAACGGGATATATGGATGCTCTTCCGCTGGACTTATCTGCTCTACTAAATTAGCATTTAATTGATCGCCAGAATTAGTAGCATAAACTTCACTATAATGGTTGTGCCATGTTTCGTTTATAGGGGATTCTTCATTAGTATAAACCAACGATGTGTTCGACGAGTTTGAAAACTTCTTCTTAACCTTTGGCAATGCGTTATTAAATCCACCAAACTCAACACTTGCCTGATGTTCAGTCATTTTATTTGGTTGATAAGTTTTATCTTTATTTGCTTTAGCAATTTCTAATGAATGCTGAATTGACAAAAAGCGTCTAATTTCTAATTTGAATGTTTCTTTCCACTGAGTATCCAGTCTCTGGTAATTGCTGATTTCATCCAAAATCTCTTGGTGCCAATCTGGCATCACTTGAAGAATTTCGTTGAGAGTATCAATTGAATACTTCGAGATACTTCCATCCTTATTGAACATCGATTCATTATTTAATATCTCAATCAATGGCTTTATCATCAGAATAAGTGAATTCAATTCCTTCTTTTCTGCCGCTAGTTTTTTGAAAATTTCATCATGCTTTTCATTATCTAGCCTCAATTTATCTTTGGCATCTTCAAGTTCCAAAATATCGTCCTTTATCTTTAAAATTTCTTTCGGCTCATTTTGTAAAACACGTTTATTTCTTTCGTCCAATTTGTTTGCTTGTACTTTGTAACTGGATATTTTGTCTGAAAATAAATCTATAGACGTTTGTATCGTTTTAATTTGATTCAAAATTTTAGATTTTTTAAATGCTAGCTTATCTTTCTGTTTTTCAAGATCCTTAATATTGGTATCCTTTTTGGTTTTGGAATCAGTTTCTTCTTCAAATTCTTTTTTATAGCTTTCCAAGGAAGCTTTTAACGAAGAGATTTCTTCGTTTACATTTTTTTCGTATGTACTATATTCGTTCTTTAATTTAATTAATTCATTTTGAAACCTAAGAAGATAGTTGTTCAACTCTTCAGAACTTTCAATTAATTTTATATCGTCTACTGTGAGATCTAATGGTAATGAAGTATCCGATAAATCCTTCTTGTCATTTTTGGGTTGTTCATTTAATAAATCTAATTTGACATTTTCAATGCATTCTGGAACATTACGATCTTTTGGTAATGTCTGTATATACACAGGAGATGATTCGGATTTGAAGTTGGTAATCGAGTTTACTGCTATGATTTGAATCTGATATAGTTTTATTTCCTTAAGATCATTCAATTTGCAAGAAGTGGAATTTACTCGAGCAGCTAAATCATGTTAGTATCATTCAACCAAATTGAAAGTTAGGACATTAACATACCTTCAATATTGTTTATGAGAACAATGTAATACAAAATCTCTTCCTTAGAAATTTCAATATCCCAGTGAATAACTACGGAGGAACTAGTTATTGAGTCTATGCAAATATTTGGCGTATGTGGAATGTCAATGTGGAGATTTTTTATTAGTTCTTCACCGGGAGTCTTAAGTACTTGATAACATCTATAGAAGATCCAACATAGAGAAGGAACCAATGTTAACAAGACCTCTATCATAACACCCTCCAATAAATAAATACGAAATACTATATGTCAAAAAAAATCTAGCCTTCTTGTAGTGGAAAATTTCATTCAAAAATAGAATGATCACGTGCAATAAATCAGGAAAATTTTATTTTTGTGCTTAGAACAATAGAGAATCGTACCTGAAAAAAGCCTTGCTTAAGCAGATATTTTAGTGAACTACATAAACTTTAATCTTCCAAGATTTCGTAACTCATTTCTGGCGAGGTTCGGCGGACAGTAACCATCGCAAGAATTAAATAAAATGTGCCTAGGAATAAGAATGGTGCTAAAATCCAAGAATCACTCCAGGAGCCTCCTAATTTCGAGATCAACAAAATTCCTAAACCTCCACATAGACTGAACAAGCCACTTATACCACCTATATTTGGGTGTTGTTTTAGGTCAGATAATATACTCATACTAGTGATAATTGCACCTATCTGAGAAAATCCAATAAGGGAAACAAAAATGAAGCAAGTTACTGATTTGGGATTATATAGGGTCGTAAATATGCCCAGTATGCAAATACCCAAATTTGCGACTGTTCCTGCGATCGACACAATGAAGAGGGTTTTAAGTTTTCCAACCCTAGAATCTATAAGCCAACCCCAAAAAGGTGCTGATACTAAAGATATTGTTTGTGAAATTCCAGTTAAAATTGCTGCAAATACATAACCGTTATAGCAGGTTTGTTTGGAAGGGATGTCCTCGCTAGTACCATTCGATTCACATAATCCACTCTTTTGATAATAATTAAACACTAGAAGGGGAATAAAAACAGTTGTAGTAATTGTAGAAGCTTTTGCAACGAGAGAACCAACATAAGCTAATTGAACAGACTTGTCAGTTTTCGAAACTTCGATTGCACCTCTTAATCGTTTTAAATAACCTTCCGTTTCTTCTCTATTAGATGAATGTTGAGCCCTCTTTGAATTATATAACATTAAAAACATGATAATTCCATATCCAAGACTAAGAGCACATATTATGAGATAGGAAAGTTTTAAACTTGCTTTCATAGATAAATCAGGATTGTGATTTGAAAGCTTGATAGGTAGTGTCAAAAAGAAAGCAACCGAAAAAACTGCTCCGAGTCCAGTTGAAACACCAATCAATGATGCATACTTCCCACTAGTTTCTGTACGTTCCCCTGGAAGTAATTCAATTCTTTGTACCTGTTTCCAGAATATAAACTTTCTAATATGGAAATCTGAGTTAGCTAGCTCATTAAGCATCACAGTCACCATACTCATGCAAGAGCTCACACCTAGAGCAAATATGATTCTGAAAAGATATAATGCTGGAAATATTGAATTAGCGAATTGTGAACATCCCATGAGACTTGCACTGAGAAATAGAAATCCAACACTCACAATTATTTTGGATCCACTAAACATTGATTTGGAGTCATTGATAGAATCATTCAATGTTCCAATTAGAGGAGAGAACATGATAGCAGTTAGCTCATCTATGAATCCAAGTGATCCTATAATACCCCCAATCTTCTGATTATCAGGAATTCCAATTACTTCGCTAATAAAAAATGGTTGTGTTGATGCCAAAAATACAACTATAGAAATACATCCAAAGCCAGTAAGAGCAAATCCCACAAGGTTGAATGGCGTATAATTAGTATTCATTGCCATTCTTTGAATGTAGGACAAAAATTAATTATTTCCACTTTATCTTTTCCATCAGTAACAACAATTCCTAATTCGGATATCACATGACTTTAAATCAGTAGCAAGGACTCAAGCTGTTACTAATGCATGTATTTGGATGAACTCTTTTGATATAGAAATGAACTTTATCACTCATTCATAGAACATGTACCAACGATGAGCTTTCAGGAGCATGTAAACTGTGAAATTGCGGGTAAAGAAGATATTTTGAGTCAAATAAAATAGTTAACTCAAACTTATTATTCCCTTTACCAAACAGTTATAAATTATATGTTATGTGTATTTAATTTTAACCAACTATTTGCGAGATACCTTAAACAATAAATCAATTCTTACTTATGACGTTGACAACTTTAATCAAAGTTATGCCTAGGAGAGGATATAATCCCATTGTTTTATCTTAGTGAATTTCGGGGCTATATCTACATAATTTAGTCTACATAATTTAATAAAATCACTATGATAATATCTTACTATAAGCAGCTTGACAAATACAAAACGAATATTGTAACTTCGCAAATAGCCAATTTATATGGGCTGATTCAGGGGATTCTTTTTATTCCTATATGAACTACGACAAAATGCTAAATGTAATGTGTCCTGTTCAATTTACTTGTCAAGTGATGTGATACTTAATATGGAGTGTTGAGCGAACTCGTGGCCTTGTAATAATTCATATCAATCATGTGCTAATAAAGAGTGCTTTTAACTTCATTTAAACAAATATTTCTTTAGTGTTACATACTTCTATTAAGCTAAGGGATCAAAGAATCTTCTTTTTAAACCTAGTTAGAATATTTTTGCGATAGCCTTTCAAAAATCACATGCGATTTTAAAATGAAGTCAAATATTGAAAAGAAAAATAAAAACAATATAAACTTATTCCACATGAGTACCTCTCCAGTGTTCAAACCCAGTAATAGTAGTATTGGAGAAAGCAAGTCAAATGAAAGCAGATCTTCATTAGATTCAGATGTGGATACATTTGATAGTGATTGGTCCCCAATGCTAAGAAGGACTACATCGCAAACGTCAATCCCCTACCTTGATTTATCTAAATTGACATTTTTAAATGATTTTGATTTTGGGATAGGTAAAGATGTAAGTGAGACATCTAAGAAAAAATTGAATGATATGAAAATCAAAGCAAAACGACAATTTGAAAAGTTCACAGATGATAAGAAAAGAAACGAAGAGATTATACGATTACAAGATAGATTTCTAAAGCGATTATCTTCATTTGACAAGAGACTACAAGATAAACTTCTGAGCTCAGCGACAGAAAAATTGTTCTACGCAATGGCATTATTCACAATTGCTGCATCTGGATTTATAATTGGAAAATATCCAGAATACTTTCACATTTTCCACACAATTCTTTTTTGCTTATTGATGCCGATTAGGTTTTACACTTATTTCAAACAGTCTTTCCAGTATTACTTGGCTGACTTATGTTATTATGTAAATATCCTTTTAATGATTTTCATATGGTGGGCTCCGCATTCCACATCATTATTTATTTCAGTTTTTGCTTTATCTATGGGTACTTTATCATTTGCTGTAATAACTTGGAGAAATTCATTAGTTTTGCACTCTATAGAAAAAACAACAAGTTCATTCATCCATGTTATGCCACCAATAACAATGTTTGTTATTGTTCACGAGCTTCCTGAAAGTTTCTTAAAAGAAAGATTTCCTGCAGTTTTCCATACCGATAAATGGAACTTCATACATGGAATTTTGTGGACCTCTTTTTATTATACTGCTTGGCAGGTATCATACCATTACTTCATTACCATCAAAAAAAAGGAAAAGATAAAGAATGGCTTAGTGACTTCCTTTACATATTTGAAAGAAAAACAAAAAAAGAGTACTTTAGGTAAATTCGTAAATTCTTTACCATATACTTGGATGCAAATAACGGCTTTTTCACTTATTCAATTTGGTTATCAAATTCTGACGATGATGTTCTGTCCTATATGGTTTAAATATAAACATGCTTGCGGGAGCTTCGTTTCCTTTATATTTATTTGGGCAAGTTATAATGGTGCCACTTTTTACATCGATGTATTTGGTAAGAGATTAGAAAGAGAGGTTGAGAAATTGAAATCAGAGATAGCTGATTTAAAGAATCTTAAGGAGCAAGATATGCTGACTGGAAGTACCTAGTGTATATGTATAGTTACAATGAAGTTTACTCATGTCCTGGCCACTTCTATAATACACATAATAAATACCAAATTATGGAAAATAACTTAACGGTAAATAACATAGTAAAGATGCTAAACAGTAATAATCCTGTATATAAAATTATTATAAGCCGGGTAAATGTAATGATAATTTTTCGTGAAACTATTATTGAAAACCAAGAACAAAGTTAGTAGTTTATAAACCAAGACACTATTTGACTATGTTTAAATCAAGATTGAGTTTAGCTGGCCCACAGTTCATAAGGTCTAGGCTCTTCTCTAGCTCTAGTCAGATATTCAAAAATGAATCTGCCAAGAAGATTAACCAGCATGTAGAATACTTGTCCAAATTTTATTCACCTGAATTATTACAAAGTATTAAAATCACAGAATCTTTAATTGATCCTAAGACCTACTTGCAAATAAAAAAACAAGGAAAACAAGCAGAATCCAAAGCTGCCCCTACAGACTTGAACTCTGACTATTCAAATAGTGATCCTAAATGGGAAGAACCAATTATATATCCAAATCAATCAAACAACCACTCTCCTTACCCTAAGATTCCACAAATACAGGCTGCCGATAGAACAGACCTAGTTTTACGTTTCAAGCCAAATGCTACTACTAAAAAGACTTCTGTATTAAAGAGCAGGAGAGAAATTGCGGAAGGATTGTCCAAGTTGACTGGTTTAGACCAGCGTTACATCTCTAATTTATACGTTCGTCCAATTGTTATGAAGAGAGTGTCTTGTCAAACTTCCAAGGGTAAAATTCCAAACTTCTATGCATTAACAGTCGTTGGTGATAAAAACGGTATGATTGGTTTAGGTGAAGGTAAATCTAGAGATGGTATGAGAACTGCATTAATAAAGGCCCACTGGAATGCAGTTAAGAACTTAACCCCAATAGCAAGATATGAAAATCGTACAATCATTGGTGACCTTGAGTACAAGTTCCATGCTGTCAAATTATTCATTAAGTCTGCTCCAGCTGGTTTTGGTTTAAGAGTTAACCCAAACATCTTCGAAGTATGCCAAGCTGCAGGTATTAAGGATTTAAGAGGTAAAGTTTACAAGTCCAGAAACCCAATGAATGTTACCAAGGGTTTTGTTGAAGCATTAACTAAACAAAGATCCTTAGAAGATCTTGCTATTGGTAGAGGTAAGAAGTTAGTTGACTTGAGAAAGGTTTATTACTCTGCTTAATCATGTATATATATCATCCGATAGTGTAAATATTTAATATAAATTTATTTTAGACTTCAGGTTTTGATATCAGAGATGAAGTCGTGTGCACCTCATATCGCCACATCATCTATATAATTATTGTATACTTAACTTGTATAAAGTGATATTATAGAACATACTAACATGGTAGTGGACACAACGTATTATGATTTATTAAATATCGAACCCACGGCTACTGCATTGGAAATCAAAAAAGCTTATCGTAAAGCAGCTATTAAGTTACACCCAGATAAGAACCCAGATGATCCCCAAGCGGCAGCTAAATTCCAAGAAGTTGGAGAGGCATATCAAGTTTTAAGTGATGAGGGCTTGAGATCAAAATATGATAAATATGGTAAACAGGAGTCTATACCAACTGAAGGATTTGAAGACCCGTCTGAATTTTTTTCTATGATTTTTGGAGGAGAAGCTTTCAAAGACTGGATTGGAGAATTATCCTTGTTACAAGAATTATCCAAATCCGCAGAATTATCTGGTTATAAAGACGAGGAAACAAAGGACGGTAACAGCGAAGAGAATGATAAGTCTAAAGTTCCTAAATCGACTGATGAAAACATAAAGGTTCCAGAAGAGACCGAAGCAAATAGCGCAAATAATTACAGTGATGCCAAGTTATATTTAGAAAATGGTACCGAATCTGGTACTCATACAAGCAATGAAGGTAAGAAGCTTACTAAAGAGGAATTAGAAGATAAGAAGAGGAAAGAAGAATTGGAAAAGTATGAAGAAGAATGTAGATTAAAGAATATTGAAATGAGAAAGGAATTATCGAAGAAATTAATCAATAAAATATCCTTATTTACCGAAACAGATATGAAGGATGATGTCGCTCAATCTTTTAGAGAAAAAATAAGATATGAAGCAGAATCTTTGAAAATGGAAAGTTTTGGGTTAGAAATTTTGCATACTATTGGTGCTATTTATAAAACTAAATCGAAGATCTTTTTGAAGAATCAAACCTTTTTCGGATGGGGTGGTTTCTGGTGGTCTGTTAAGGAAAAAGGTGGAGTTGTTAAGGACACAATTAAAACAGTTTCATCGGCCTTAGATGCTCAGAAGACTATGCAAGAATATGCCAAAATGCAAGAAGATAACGAATACCATGCTGCAAAGGAAGCCGAGGAAAAGAAATCAAAGGAAAATGCCGAAAGGGAAGTGAATGAATTGGAAGCTGAAATACAGAGATTAAGAAAAGAGAATGAGGAGTTAAAGTCTGGCAAGCATTCTAAAGAAAAAGTTCCTGAAAAGCATTCTGCTGAAGAGTTAGCTGAAATGGAACAATTTTTAATGGGTAAAGTATTGGCAGCTGCATGGTCTGGATCCAAATTTGAAATACAAGGAACTGTTCGTGCGGTGTGTGACGGTATTCTAGACGATAAAGATGTCCCTATAGGTGTTAGAGTGGGTAGGGCCAAGGCATTAAAGCTTATTGGTGAAGTATTTATTTCTGTTACCAGGACTGAAGCTGAAGATGAAGAAGCTAGAATATTTGAGCAGTTGGTTGCAGAAGCCAGTAAGAAGAGAGATAAGAAGAAACATAAATCTAATAATGATGATGCTTCTGAAAATTGATGTGGGTAACTATATATAGAATGTAGATATTGTGCGAGATAAAATTAATTATAATTTCTTATTTATTATTCATAAAATGAACAAAGTAAATCCATATGATATCAACGCTCATGAAATAGATCCATGTACTCTTTCTAATTATTCTAATTTTGAAGTTATAAAAACTTCTTTAGAATTAGATGTCAGTTTTGAAGAAAAAAAAATTTCTGGAAAAGTTACCTATGATTTGAAGGCGACCACATATATAAATGAAATTAGATTTGATACGTCATATCTTGATATTGATAAAGTATTACTAAACGATGAAGAAAATGAATTTACTCTTGGAGAAAGAAGAGAGCCATTTGGATCAGCTCTTCTGATTCCACTTGAAATTCAGCATAATGTTAACTTGACTGTTGCGATCTATTTTAAAACTACAGAGAGATGTACAGCTATCCAATTCATTAAAGGTGATACTGGACCATATATATTTTCCCAATGTCAAGCAATACACGCAAGAAGTTTATTTCCTTGTTTTGATACTCCAGCTGTTAAATCAGTCTATGAGTTTAAAGCACACTCATCTAGTCCATGTCTCATGTCAGGTAGAGCACAGTCTTGTGAAGAAAAAAATACTTACAAATTTATTCAGAATGTCCCAATACCATCATATTTAGTTTCAATAACATCTGGAAATATTCATAGTGCCCCCATTGGTCCCAGATCTGATGTTCTTACCGAGCTTCCGAATTTAAAAGCCTGTCAATGGGAGTTTGAAAAAGACACCGAAAGCTTCATTAAAATTGCAGAAAAGTTAATATTTGAATATGAATGGTCTACATTTAATGCTCTTGTACTTCCTGCAAGTTTTCCTTACGGTGGGATGGAAATTCCTAATTATACCCAAGTAACTCCAACGTTAATTTGTAAAGATAGATCTCAAGTTAGAGTTCTTGCTCATGAACTTGCACATTCGTGGTCAGGCAACTTAGTTACGAATAAATCATGGGAACATTTTTGGTTAAATGAGGGTTGGACCGTTTACCTTGAGAGGAGAATATTAGGAAAAATTGCTGAAGCAGAAGCTGGTGCATCTGGCATACTCAATCCACAGGAATACGGTGAAAAATATAGAAACTTTTGCTCAATTCTAGGATGGAATACTCTAAAGGATGCTGTTGAGACTATGGATGCAAAATTTACTAGTCTAGTAATTGATTTGGAAAATATCAATCCTGACGATAGTTTTTCTAGAATACCATACGAAAAAGGCTTCAACTTTATATTTTATCTTGAAAAACAATTAGGAGGTTTAGAAGATTTTGATCCATTTATTTCTTACTACTTCAAAAAGTATCGTTACAAATCTCTTGATAGCTATCAATTTATTGATACATTATATGAATTTTACATCCCAAGAGGAAAGAAGAAGGCTTTAGATTCAATTAATTGGAATGAGTGGCTCTACAGTCAAGGATTACCTCCCGTTCTCCCTGTATTTGATACTACTTTAGCCGATGAATGCTATAAACTTGCAGAATCTATTTTAGAATACTTTATTTCTGGGGAACATGATAGCTTACCGGATGTAAAAAACTTAACATCAAATCAAGATATATTGCTCATTGAAACGCTTCAACAGAAACTCAAATCTATTAATCCTTCTCCTAATTTGATTCAATCATTATCAGAAAAGTTTCCTAAATACACAGAAAGCTCTAATGGTGAAATCATCACAGCCTGGTGTGGTTTGTTGTTATCTTTAGGTAAATGTACCGAAGAAGATTCAATTGTTATAAAATATGCAGATTGGTTGGGAAAAGTTGGAAGAATGAAGTATGTCAGACCAGGTTACAGACTCTTAAGCAGAGCAGTTTCAAAAGAATTTGCAATTAAAACATACAAGCAGCATGAACTGGTTTACCATCCTATTTGCAGAGATTTAGTTAAAAAAGACTTGGGTCTCAATTAAGTACTTTGGTAATTCTATATTAAAAAATTATACAATTTACACGTCATAGAAATCAATTATTACCCAATTCTTTCTTAAAAGCATCCAACCTCTTTTGGTGATCTTGAATGAACTTGATAACCTTTCTTCTGTTTTCTCTAAGAACATCATTACCTGTAACATCAATTCCATCTAACTTCATTAACTCTTTTAATAACATTTCTTCAAAATATTTGTATTTATATTCTATATCATCCGCCTTCAAGGATTTATAATTTTCCAAATAATCATTAATTTGAGGAACGTATTCATCTTCAACAAAATCTAAAATCTTCTGGATATCTTGATTAGCCTTTTGAGCTTTGGTTATCTTCTTTTGTTTCTTTTTTTTCTTCAGCTTATTTTGAGTCTTAGGAGATCTAGTCCCCAATAGTCTACCAACTAAAAATATAGCACTAAGAGTTGTCAAGGTAATTGAAATTGTGACCGGTGTAATCTTTAATTCTTTGAATTCTTGAATAATCTGATCTTTATTAGCTTGCTTAACTACGTTAACGAAATCCTCAAAATCGGCTGAACTAGGCAATTTCAGCCTCAAATTATCAATGTATTGTGACATATGCTATATATTATACAGAGATAGTGTATTCCAAAGGATACTACTTGACTATAACCTAACTCCCAAAAGCTTCTTTAATTTCTGGTCGACATAAGTTTAATCGTGTGAAATTACACAAAACCGTGATAATTTACGAGTTCAAATGAAGATTTCACCACTGAAATTTCTGGAGGGCTTCAATTCAGGAACAGTTCTAGGTTTGGATAATTTGTTGATAGGAGGAGGCTTCTTAGATTTACTATTAGAATTAGCCGCATGTTGTAGATTTATAGCTTCATTCTCTTGTCCTTTTTGAATAAAATTACTCTTGAGATTTGTAGACAAATTCGAATCAGATAATGACGTCTTCATCGTTTTTGGTAATCTTCTCTTCGGACCTTTAGATCTACTCTTATTTGGGTGAGAAAGCTTTCTATTAGATGTGCTTTCCTGGGTCTTTTCACTATGATTTGTAATTGTATCTTTGGAAGAGGCTCTTTGCTCTACAATAATTGAACCAGGAAGTGTCTTAGCACCTGGCTTGATTAGGGATGCTAGCTCTTCATGGAATGCAGGGTGAATAATATTAGGTTCAGAAGACAACTTTGTTGGTGTTTCCTCTGTGTTAATCTTTTTTTGTGTTCCCTTGACTGTATTATCAACATTCGACTTTGTAAATTGCATTGGGAGAATAGGCTTAGTAGACTTAATCTTTTCTAAGCTTTGTATTGCTTCAGGTTTCGGTGGTTTCTTAATTGATTTGGGCTTCGAGACTGGACGAAGTTTGTTTAATGCTGCCAATCCTTCAGCCATTCCGGTTGTCGATGAACGATCAATGGTAGGCTTTATTGATCCTAATCTCTTCAATTGAGAGTTTAACTCTTTAGAATCCAATTCTTCATATTTGCTCAAACGAGGTTTAGAGGGTAGAGATGGCTTGGCTCTTTCAACCAGATTTAAGTTAGAAATTGTAGATTTCAAGATATCTTCATCATTCTTTAGCTGTGGTACATCACTCAGAGATTCCTTGACTAAATCCTTAGAAAGTTTACTTGGCCTAGGCGGTAATTTTTTTGCACTTACAGACTTCGGGGTGATGTTACTCATATTTGGTTTACCTGGCAAAATTGGCTTTTGCTTCTCTTTTTCAATCTTTGGTTGTATAGGAGTTAAGCTATTCATTTTATTTTCCTTGAGAAATTCAGTAGAGCTAAATTTACTAATTGCATGCAGAGGATCTTTAGGTTTAGGTGGAGACCCAGCTTTAGCATTCTGAGCAGCAAATAATGCACTTGCGTAAGATGGTTTAGGGATCATAGGAGACGTTGCATTAAACCTCGATTTAGAATTTGCTAAAGAATCAATCCAATCCGTAGATTTTGTTGGAGATTTGGGTGTGGATTCATTATCTGTAGAATTTCTAACTGCAAGATCTTTAGGTTTTGGTTTAATAGATGGTCCACCATTCTTTGCAGTGCTTGAGAGCTGTTCCTTTTGATATTTAAAATCTGGAACGATTCCAGTCTTAATTTCCTTCTCTAAATCTAAAAATGATCTATACTTACCAGTACTATAACTATTTTCGTTCGAAATCAGTAAAGGAATCTTATTTGTAACGGAACTATCGTAATTGGTGGTTTTTCTATTAGGATAATTACTCGATATATTCTGAGATTTAGAAGGCACTATAGGTGCTACTACATTCTTTTCCTTGCTGGCATGCATTTCATCAAAATCCATTTTGTACTTTCTTCTTGGGAGTGGTGGTGCTTGTTCCTCTGTTTCAAGTTTACTGGACACAAACATGTCCTCTGCACCACTCGTTGGTCTTTTAGGCATTTTTGGTGGAATATCCTCATCAAGAACATTTCTATCGGATCTTGAAACCGTAGTTTCATAGTCAATTACAGGACGTTTAGGCATAGGTGGGGCTACTTCATGTTCTTCAATTAAATCATATGCCAGATACTTTGATTTTTCATTTCTATTAAAGCTCAACAGAGGGATTTCCTTGTATTTGGTAGAATTATTAATTTCACCCAATGAAGATCTATAAGACCCACTCTTTATCGGTGAGCTACTATTCAGTCTCAGTCTAAGTTCGTCTATATTTTTCTGAAGATCACGTTGTCTCTGTGAATCTTCTCTTAATCTTTTCTGTGACAATTCAGAAAGGTCAGCCAAAAAGGTGTCCACATTATTAGATTTGGAGGAAGCACTTGCCATGTTTGGCTACTTTATACCAAGTTTGTGTTGGTAAGTTTTACTTACTGATATGTGAATTTATCAACATAAACAACCTGCAAAATGTTAGAATTGCAGGTTACACTCTTATACTACTATTGTCATAATAGTTGGAAACACTTTGCTAGTAGCCATATCGTTAATTGTATATTAGACAGATGACCGGGGTAAATAGAAAACTAATCAAGTTTATTTCATTTATTTCAAGAGATGATAAACCTCTCTATATTCAATCTTTTGCTCCAGAGCCACAAGATGACAATACAAGCGAACACTCAAATGAATTTTTAAAGCACAACTTTCTTTCACATTTAGCATTAGATATATTCACCTCCCCATCAGCATTAAGTAATAGAGAAGATGATATAAATAACAATCATGGTGTGACATTATTATTTATTCAAGATGAGATCATGGTATACGGAACAGAGATGAATAATGGCTTAAAGATTATTATAGGTATGGGTCATTACGTTAAAAATATTGACGATGTTGAATCATATAAGGATGATCAAAGCAACAGTTCTAAAAATCCACCAAAAGATGTTACAAAATATTCAGAAAGTGAAGACTTAGCTCGAGCATTTTCTCAAATCCACAGATATTACTTACGAGTAATTTGCAATCCTTTCACAAATATATCACAACCTGAAGAGTATGATAGTATACTACAATCAAGTTCATTTGATAAAAATGTCAGAAACTTTGTAAATGAATGGAATGAATCAGTGAAACATATATAGTGTATATAGTATACTATTTACCTGATGTTCATTTTAATATCACATGGGCTCCTCTTAATTCTAAATACTCCTGATCTACACTAGGTGGCATATTCTTTATGACTTCTTGGTAAATTTCAACGTTGTAGAATCTTAATCCATTAGAAGGACTTTTATACTTGCCCAGTAATCCAGTTATATCACAGTAATTCTTTGCAGGTATCAAACTTGGTGGTGCTCCTATGGATGTATACGTTGGTGTGTCATATTTGATATTGTTTTTTGCTTGTAAGTACTTAACTTCATCACTAATTATTTGTCTTGCTGGTTTGAATCTTCTAGCAGGTATATTTCTATTAGGATTTTTAAAACTATGTTCCTTTGTGGTAATATCAGACAATCTGTGCAATTCGTAACTTTTTTCAAGTGCTGGTGAAGCAGTCATCTTAACAATATGATATGGTTTCTATTTTATGAGAAATAATTAGTAATACCAAAGTTATTTCTAACTTTGATAAATCAGAATATGAAATTTATCGCGAAATACTTCGATTAAAATTCTATTATAGTCGATTATCTATTTAGTAATGTAAGTACTAATCAATGGCAACAAGGCTTGCTAGCATCTACAATATGACCCTTCTCTAATAATTCATCTAAGTTGTCAGCAGGGTCTATTTTAAATATTTTATCAGGATTTAAAATTCTTCTAGGATCTATCAGTAACTTAATTTGTCTCATCAAATCAATGGTTCCATCTCCCAATTCAGTAGGTAAATATCTACGCTTACCAACACCTACACCATGTTCGCCAGTGCAAGTTCCTTCATACTTTAAGGCTCTGTAGACTAGTCTATCGACTACAGCACTGGCTTTCGCATAATCTTTACTATTGTATAAGATCAAGAAATGACAATTACCATCTCCAATGTGGCCCATAACAGAAAATTTCTTGTAGAAACCACTATTGTTTAAGTCATCATTTGTTTCAGAAATAACCTGACTCAAATTGGAAACAGGAATGGCAATATCTGTAGTCCAAATTTGAACGTCATCTTTATCTTCCAAGACCTTTTTACCATAGTCAATAGTAGACCATAATCCACTTCTACGTGCACTCCATAAAACTTCGTTTTCTTCTTCGTTAGTTGAATTCTCGAACTTAATTAACAGGTTTTCTTGGGCAATTTTTTTAATTACCTTGACTTGTTCTTCAATTACATTCTTGTTGATACCTCCAATTTTAAAGAATAAAGTAGGCTTTTCAATGAATACTTTTTGATTTTGACCAGATGTTGATTCATTAACAAAAGACATCATTGTTCCATCTAAGATTTCAATAGCATTAGGCTGGATTCCACTTTTAGAAATAATATCCAGCGCAGTTTTAGCAGCATCTTTAATAGTTGGGAAAGTTGCAATACTAACCAATTCTTCAGCAGTACGAACGTTTAACTTTAGGGTGATTTCAGTAATGATTCCCAACGTACCCTCAGCACCTATGAACAATCTCGTCATATCATAGCCTGCACTGGATTTTCTTGGTCTTTGTTTTGTCTTAATAATTCTACCATCTGGAAGTACAACAGTTAAATTTATCACATTTTCTTTCATAGTACCATATCTATAAGCATTGGTTCCACTTGCAGAAGTGGAAACCATTCCCGCGATTGTTGCACCCATTCCAGGATCTGGTCCAAAAATTAAATGCTTACCATCTTCTCTACTCTTAAGAAATTCGTCTAAATCTTGCCAACCAACACCAGGTTGAACGACAACATCCATGTCATCAGGATGGAAATCCACAATTTCATTCAAATGTCCAAATGAAAGCGAAATACTATTAGGACCTCTAGTATGCATATTTTGACCTTCTAAGGACGTGAGTCCGGAACCAGCTACAACTGGGACCCGGTATTTGTGTGCGATTTTCATTATCTCCGAGACTTCTTCGCTACTGGAAGGATAGATAACCACATAAGGCTTTTGTTTTTGAGGTTCCGGAGGATGATGGGTGGAGAAGAATGAATCAGCATGAGATGCAATAACCAGTTCGTCATAACTAATATTGTCTTTTCCAACTATATTAATAATTTTCGTCACTGCGATCTTGAATTCATCATCTGTAGCATAAACTGGACTTTCGATTTCACTTAACCTAGTTGTTGATGAATTCTTATTAAAAGCTAACTTGCTCCCATCACTACTTCCAAAATAGTTAGCACCGGCATAAGTTCCTAATGCAAAGAGAACTCCTCCAACTCCGAGATACTGGATCAATCTACCTTTATTAGCTGGAGTTTCCCCAGTCGTAGAAAGATTTCTTCTCCACATATTCCTGACATGCCCTCTGGCCAATGACTTCGGTAATCTATATCTTAATACTCTAATCATCTTTTTCAGTAGACAATGTTAGCATAACCAGATGTTGAAGAATTAGTAGATATTTTCAAGAACAATATTTCATTTTAGCTATGCGTCTCTAGAGCCACAATTGCCTAAGTCACTGGAGCTTAAGCATTTTGACGTGCCATAGCACCAATGACATTTTATGACGTAATAGCTTAGCTAATAATACGATTCCAGGAATAAGAAATTCATAGATCTCCATGATAACATATCACGTGATATTGTGTATCTCATGGCTACAAATTTCACTCTCTTTTCACTTGAATATTATAAATCTAATAAAACCCAGTTTACGGTAACTAAGTATTATTCAAACTTTATTGTCGTACCTAATATGACTGTTGAAGACTCTAAGAAACATCTCAGAAGTGGAGAAAACTCTATGACTGTCAGTGATGCTGGTAGCTCTACAGGTGCCTCGGTTTCAACTTCTACAACTACTGCTAGTCCATTTGGCACTACTGTTGATCCAAGATCATTGAAGGGTAACTCATACACTGCTGCTTCTACTATTATTGCTCAGTCTGTGTATGCTATTTCAAGCAAGATTTTCAGTTACGAAACTACTGGTGCTGACGATTTATTAGACTCTCATTTGCAACTTTGGTCTCAAAATTTCAAAAGACCAAACTCATTTGGTATCGTTCCATTTTTCCACAAGTTTCAAGTAAGATCTGGTGCTTCCAGTGCTATTCTTGGTTACTTCAGTAAAAATGGTACCAACGGACAACCTGTCTCTGTGTTTGCTGCTGCTAATACTCTTACTTACATGAAGCCAACTTTAGCTCTTCAAACTGCTACCTTACCATTGTCATTCAATGTTTCCGCCATTGATTTTGATGAAGAAAGCAATACTTTAGTTTCTAACTACATTGCTCCTTTAAGTGAGGCTCGTTCATTAAATTACCCAGTTTTGACTCCAGTTAGCTCTCAAGATGGTTTAGAATTACAACACTTAGCTGTTTTAAACCACTACTTAGCTTTCTTAACTGGTAGACCATCTGTTAACTTGTTTGATGGTCCTGAATTTGCTAAGGCTTTCACAAAGTTCACCAACTTATTATCTGTAGATGCATTAGGTGAATTATACGAAAATTTGTTAGCAAGTTCCAAGAGTAACTTTTCAAGTATTGACCAAGCTGTTGATTTAGCTTTTGCTAACTTGAATGAATTAACTGGTAAATCTTACTCACAATTCGAGTATGTTGGAAGTGAAACTCCAGAATCAGTGTTTGTTGTTTATGGTTCCCACGAATCTACCGTAGTTTCTGATGCCATCTCAAAACTTAATGGTAATGTCGGTTTAATTAAGATTCGTGTTCCAGTACCATTTAATCAAGAAAAATTCATTGCTGCTATTCCAAAATCTACTAAAAAGTTAATTATTTTGGGTCAAGTGAAGAGTACTCTTTCTCAATCTTCCTCTTCTTTGAAGGCTGATATCACTGCTGCCTTATTCTTGGGAGGTGTTTACCACAACTTGAATATTGATGAATTTTCTTATCCATTAGATTTTAACTGGACCCCAGTTACTGTGTCTAAGATCTTGCTAGAATATTTACCTAAGTTATCTGTTGATCCAATTTTAAAGAAAGCATTCGTTGAATCCCCAGCTGATATCACTGCTAACACTTCTCCACAAGGTAACTACTTGATTTGGGGAAGAGATGATAGTATCTTAGTTGATATCGCTAATAGATTAGCTTTGTCTTTATCCTTAGATGATAGCAAGACTGTTAGTATCAGAAACAAATACGATAATGGTACTAATGGTGGTTTATTCCAGTCTCAAATCGTTTCTGAAAAGGCCAATGCTATTGTTAACCCAGTTGATTCTGCTGATGTTGTTATCATTGATGAAGCTGTTCTTGCTAGTTATGATGTTGTTGCAACTACTAAGCCTGGTGCTAAGATCTTATTAATTAGCCAAAAAACTATTAACTCTTTAGAGGATGATATAATTGCCAAATTACCAGTTCAGTTCAAAAGATCTTTGGCTAAGAACCATAACTCTTTAACTATAATTGACTTTTCAACATTGGAAGAATTAGATGCTGCCAACGATTCTACTAAGGGTTTCTCTGGAGAATTTTTGGTCCAAGTTGCTTTCTGGAATGCAGCATTCCCGGTTGTTGGTGGATTCATTGTTAACAAATTGTTACAAGCAAATGGTAATGGATTTGAATTATTAGGTGCTGTTCTTGATAAGTTTGTTAACTGCGTTGAAGAGAAGAATTGTGTGAAGGAAGTCCCAGTCGCTGCTGAATGGGCTACTTTGGAAGATGAGAAGAAGGAAGGTGAAGAAGAAGAGGAGCCTGTTGAATTAGCATTATTCCCTTCAGAAACTTCTTTCGCTCCTAATGGACGTAACGACAATGTTGTTGCAGAAGAAACTAACCATGGTACCTATGTTGATGTTGCAACCAAGTTAGCATTCCCAGAGGCTTACAATATCTCTAAAGATTTAAGACCAGACTTACCAGTAAAGAATTTTGTTGTCAAGGTTCAAGAAAACAAGAGATTGACACCTACCGAATACTCCAGAAATATTTTCCACATCGAATTCGATACTACTGGTACTGATTTGACTTACGATATTGGTGAAGCTTTAGGTGTTCACAGTAGAAATAATGCCGAAGAAGTTGAAAACTTTTTAGCTTTCTACGGTGTTGACGGTGATTCTACTGTTGAGATTTCCAACAAAGATGAGCCTTCTATTTTAGAAGTTAGATCAGCTAGACAAGCTTTGCTTGAGAATGTTGATTTCTTAGGTAAGCCACCAAAGAGATTTTACGAATCGTTAGCTGAATTTGCAACTGAAGAAAAGGAAAGGAACCACTTAGAAACCCTTGCTGGTGGTGCTGGTGCTGAAGAGTTGAAGAAGAGACAAGATGTTGATTTCTGTACCTACGTTGACATTTTAGAAGAATTCAAGTCTGCAAGACCATCTTTTGCAGAGTTGATTAAATTCATTGCTCCATTAAAGAGACGTGAATACTCTATTGCCTCTTCTCAAAAAATCCATCCAAATGCAGTCCATCTTTTAATTGTTGTTGTTGATTGGGTTGATCCTAAGGGTAGAACTAGATATGGTCAATGTTCTAAGTACCTTTCCGACTTGAACATTGGAGATGAGTTAGTCGTTAGTGTTAAACCTTCTGTCATGAAGCTTCCACCATTATCTACTCAACCAATTGTCATGTCTGGTTTAGGTACTGGTTTGGCTCCATTCAAGGCTTTTATTGAAGAAAAGATCTGGCAACAACAACAAGGTCACGAAATCGGTGAAATCTACTTGTACATGGGTTCCAGACACAAGAAAGAAGAATACCTTTATGGTGAGCTTTGGGAAGCCTACATTGATGCAGGTATCTTGACTCACATTGGTGCCGCATTCTCAAGAGATCAACCACAAAAGATCTACATTCAAGATAAAATCAGAGAAAGTATTGACGACTTGGTTGATGCCATTGTTGTTAAGAATGGTTCATTCTACTTATGTGGTCCTACATGGCCAGTTCCAGATATTACTGCCTGTTTGGAGGACATTGTTGTTGCTGGTGGTAAAAAGACTGGTGCTCCAGTCAAGGACGCTGCTAAGGTTGTTGAAGATATGAAGGAAGATGGCCGTTACATTTTAGAGGTCTACTAAGTATTACGTATACCATATAGAGACTATCAATATCTAAGTAATATGCTTAAGTCCATTTGTAGTAAATGCAATGCATTGGCATGCAACATAAAACTCGTTAAGAATTTCCTATACAGGGATCGCACTTGTTGGATCGAGTATAATTCTTATCTTTAAATATTGATCTCTATGTTTCTCATAAAAGGGTAACAATAGATTGTGATAGTGTTGTGTTAACAACGGAGATTATAGTAAAACTATTGTAAAACCCTCTAATTAGCCCGATCGGATTCCCGAGCACAATGGTCATTTATCACGTGATTGTGGTCACTATTCCGACGTAGACCATGTGTGTTTACAGGAGCAAATGTAATGTAGCAACCAATAACTAGTGTTAAAATGGCATTCACTCATGTACAACTAATGACGTCGTAATGTTCTACATACTCATATTAATGCAAATCACAGCAAAAGGATTGTATATTGAGTGAAAAAGATTCAATAAAAAGCACATGTATTACTCTATGAAATTTACGAAAGCCAATAAATTATGATAAGAGAGATTCACCGTTTATGGACCCTCTCACTGGGGAAGGAAATTAAAAAAACGCCCTACAAATAAGCCAGCTGCGTCAAATTTTATTCCACACGCAAAAGTATGAATTAGTCATGATTATCCTCTTATCGGTTATATCGCATATACCGTCTGCAATAGAAAGGTACTAGTAAGATGTCGCAATCATAGCATCGTAGTATAATTCCCTAACTTGCTCTAACAATCACCAGAGAATGTATCGGTAACATGTGCAAAAATGCCTCGGGTTGACAATTAGTACTAAAGTTTCAAGATAGTAGTATAGCCATTCCTATTGATAAATATGTACCAGTTGTCGTCAAATTTCACTTTAGTAGCCGAATCTGGTTTTTGCGGGATAAGCTCCATAAGAGCATTGCATTCCGATTCACCCAACACATTCTGGGAGGTCATGTCCAACGAACCCACTAAAGCGTGATCTTTGTACACAATTATAGCCTTAAATTTGACCCCATTATAGTACTGTAGGCTATCTTGGATGGTCTCTAATGTAGATTTCGGCAATTCCATTTCCTGTATATGTGATTTGTAAACGGTTAGTCACACCCTGCAAAATAAATGACCTAAGTATAGTAACACCTTTTTCTTTTTGTTTTATGAAAAACTATATAGTGCTAGTACAACAGTTATAACTAAAATAAATTCTGCCACTACCAAAGTCAACTTAATTATACCAGTCTTGACAAAATTATTAATAAGTGAATTAATATCCTCAATTGAGCCACGCGTTTTTACTAGGAAACTACCTGTGGGATTTTTCAGGTTACAATTTATCATCAGAGTACATTAATTTACAATTACGATACAATTAAAAACGATATGACAATGAACCAGAGTGAATTCTCGAAGTCACCCCAGTTCGATAAACCATCACTGAAAGAAAAGGAACTGAAGTCAGAATCGCCCCCAGGCGATAAACCCAAGAAGTTGTTATCTACCTCGTCTCCCGAGGGAATTCAGGTAGCGTCTAAAATAACACCTACAAGATTAGCAAATTTGTTGATACGCAAGGGTCCCTTGCCTATTAGGCACATTACACACCAACTTTCAGAAGAAGTGCCAAATTTTGAAAAGTTATCGTTGTCAAAGCAACGGAGATTAATTATGTCAGCTATGGAACAAACTGATACTACCAATAATGTGGTATTCGAAAAAATTGGCTGGGGTCAATGGGCGGTAAGAAAGGTGGATAGTGATTTCATTGTGACAGAAGGAACTGATGCATCAGATGATTCAAATAAGAAGCAAATAAATGTTAATGACTTGAGAACTCAAGGAAACTTGAAATTGGGTTGGTCTAAAAAGAAATCTGTCCTGGAGTCTTCTAGGAGAGAGTCAATTACTAACCATAAGACGAATTTACATAATTTGAAGCTTCCTAATGAAGAGTATAATAATGATAGCAATGCAATCGTTAGCGATTCTGAAGACGAATACGACTTGTCTGATAACATTCAAGTTGATAGCGATGATGATGACGATGACGACGATGATGATGATATTGAAGATGATGAAGAATCTGAGCTTTTTACGTTTGATAACGATGAAATGTTAGGTAAATTCAAAAGATCACCACCAATCAAATTTGCAAATAGGGTACCGATTAAGGTCAGCCCTCCTCCCATTGGAACAAATTCTAGAAGAAGATCTTCTGCATCACAGCCAAATTCAATTTCAAAGATTGCAAACCCTAATCACAGACATCAAATATTCAATAGATCAAGATTAAATCTGTTAGAAAATTTGGAGAATTATATAATTTCTTCGGCAAAAAATTCAAACGTCTCGATAAGTTCTCCACCACCACCTTCTGCAGCTGCTTCGGCACTAAGTGGGTCTCCAATCAATTCTTGGAATTCCAATTATGTGCACCAACCATTAACTACTAGCCCTGATGGTTTAACTGCTACAATTTCTGCCTTTGATAGACGGAAATCATCATTTAACGAATCCCATATAAGATCGACACTATCTTCTTCTTTGCCAAAGGTGCAGTCCAAAGCAGAACTGGCATATCAATCTGGCCAACCATTACTGTCAAAGATTTCAAATGAAAACTTAAGCGATACTGATGAGGAAGATTGGGCGACTATGGGTGCTGCAACTTTGAGAAAGAGAGAGAATGACCGTACAAATTTAGCAAGGAGTAAAGCAGATGAGGATGAACGCTCGGCCGCAACTGCGTTAGTGGATATGATAAACCTTAACCATATGCACACGATTCCTACTTCTTCGCATCATTAGGACGTTAGAGTTCTAATGCAACTTTGTCCGTCATCATATCATTTATTTGAATCTTCAATTCTTCCATGTCTTACGATAAAACAAATATACTGAAGTTACGATTGGTTTTGACAATCTACAATTCATTTTTATTTTTATTTTTTTGACAAACTCTGTTTTCATTGAGTACTATTTTTAATATTATATATAGAGTCAGTATGGTTACCCATATGATACAAATTAACTTATTTATTTCATACTGTCGTATTAATAAACATTTTCCACGCTAAAACGTTTCAACCTCAATGTAACCAATTTCCTAATTAGGAGAAATAATTACACGCGTCGAATTTTTTCATTTATGTTCTTTACAAATTCTAAGTAAAACTTATTTATAATTTTAATCGAGAACGTATTAATTTCTTTATTCTATATTGATTCATAATATGTCTACAACTTCGACAGTATTACCATCCATTCAATTGAATGTGAATTATGGAGAGATCAAAAGTGCAATTAAGGATTTTTTGACGCACTTTAAGGCGTCCTCCTTAGAGGAGGATATAGATATGATAGAACTGGGAGAACTTATTTCAGGAGCAAAATATATGAATATTTTCCAAAAAATTGCAAATAGGGAAATTAAAACCATATACATTGACTTGGATGACTTGAAATCATACCAAGATAACGAGTTTTATCAAAGTCAGGGGCCCCACACTAATTTAGTATCTCAAGTTATTAAGAATACACATAGATACGTAGATGTATTCAGTGATATAGTTGATGAGCTTATGCCTGAACCAACAAAAGATATTAGTTATAAAGATGACGTTTTAGATGTTATTTTACATCAAAGAAAATTAAGAAATTTAAGGTTACAACAAGACAACAACGAAGAATTTAACAACTTAAGGGATGGATTTCAAGGACAAGTGTCTCAAGAAAATGAGGCACAAAGTGCAGATAACATGTTTCCTCCAAAGTTAATACGTCGTTACAATCTTTATTTCAAGCCATTATCATCAGAACATAAGAGTTTATCTGTGAGAGAAATTAAGGGTTCATACGTTGGCAAATATATCACAGTAAGAGGAATTATTACAAGAGTTTCTGATGTCAAGCCAAGTGTATTAGTGAATGCGTACACTTGTGATAAATGTGGTTTTGAAATTTTTCAAGAAGTTGGTTCCAAAATTTTTACACCACTTACAGAATGTACTTCGTTGGCTTGTAAGACAGACAATAACAAAGGTCAGTTGTTTATGTCTACGAGAGCATCTAAATTTTCTAGTTTCCAAGAAGTAAAGATTCAAGAATTATCTGATCAAGTTCCTGTTGGTAACATCCCAAGATCGTTAACTATCCATGTCAATGGTGATTTAGTAAGATCAATGAATCCTGGTGATATTGTTGATGTTTCTGGTATTTTCATGCCTTCACCATATACTGGATTCAGAGCATTGAAAGCAGGGTTACTTACAGAGACTTACTTAGAGGCTCAATTCGTTAGGCAGCATAAAAAACAGTATGAATCGTTAGACATAACAATTGATATAATCGAAAAGATTAACTCCATCATTGAGGAAGGAGATGTCTATAATAAATTGGCGAAGTCGATCGCTCCAGAAATTTATGGTCATTTAGATATCAAGAAGATTCTTTTGCTTGTATTATGTGGTGGTGTAACCAAGGAAATTGGTGATGGGTTGAAGATCAGAGGTGATATTAATGTATGTCTTATGGGTGATCCGGGTGTAGCCAAATCTCAATTATTAAAAGCGATTGGAAAAATTGCACCTAGATCTGTTTATACTACTGGTAGAGGGTCTTCTGGTGTTGGTTTAACTGCTGCAGTTATGAGAGATCCTATAACTGATGAAATGGTTTTAGAAGGTGGTGCCTTAGTTTTGGCTGATAACGGTATTTGCTGTATTGATGAATTCGATAAGATGGACGAATCTGATAGAACAGCAATTCACGAAGTTATGGAACAACAAACAATCTCTATTTCTAAAGCTGGTATTACCACTACATTGAATGCAAGAACATCTATTTTAGCAGCTGCAAATCCATTATATGGTAGATATAACACCAGGTTATCACCACACGAAAATATTAATTTACCAGCAGCATTATTATCCAGATTTGATATTATGTTTTTGATTTTAGATCAACCTTCTAGAGAGAATGATGAGAGATTGGCCAATCACGTTGCCTATGTCCATATGCATAATAAGCAACCAGATATGGACTTTGAGCCGTTAGATTCTTCAACTATCAGACAATTTATCTCTAAAGCAAGAACCTATAGACCAGTTGTTCCAAAAGAAGTTGGTGATTATGTTGTACAATCGTATATTAATATGAGAAAAGAATCACATAGAAATGAAGGTTCAGTTAAAAAGTTTAGTCACATCACACCAAGAACATTATTGGGTATCCTTAGAATGTCTCAAGCATTAGCAAGAATTAGATTTGACAATATTGTCGCCATACAAGACGTGGATGAAGCCTTGCGTTTAATCCAAGTATCTAAATCCTCTTTATTCGCTAATGACGAGTTGATCAGAGAGGATGAATCTGCTACGTCTAAAATATACCAAATTATAAGAAGTATTGCTATGGGTGATGGTTCAAGACTTGCAAAATCACTTCCTTTGAATGAGCTTAAGGAAAGGGTTATTGCAAAAGGTTATACCGTTGAACAATTCAATGACTGTGTTTTAGAATATGATCATATTGGTGTTTGGCAAAGAATTGACAATAATGAAACCTTAATGTTTATTGGAGGTGAAAACAATGGGGAAGATGATGATGAAATGGAATTCTCATAAGCTGCTAAAAGCCTCTTCCTAGAGCTTAAATAAATAAAAATAATAATTGTAGATTAACAATTGTACCATAACATAGTGGTTGCTTTTGACATAAAATAGGCTATCTTATATAATTGTATTACTAATATAAATTAAATTTCATAGGATAAGAACCTTCAATATAAATTAACATTTTTAGTGCGGTATCAAAATTAAAATTAATCTTTAAATCAGATAAATGGATAATGATGCAATAGAACTCAGGAATTTGAAGACTAGCTGCATTGGTCTGAGAGATAATAAAAATGTAGAACAGGATTTGAGTCTTTCGGGAATAAGAAATAGAAGCTGTTCTGGAGCTATTGGAAGGCACAAGGAAAATCCTTTTGAAACAACTTCATTAAATTCTGAAGTTGAAATGAATTCTAATCAAGCATTGGATGAATTACGAAATGTTAGCCAGGAGGATGGGCAAATAGTAGTTAGTGATCATAGCTTATCTTGGAAGGAACTAATTTTTGGAATTACATTGGAAAACATTAACTCTACCGCAAGGGATCATGTGAGTATTTTAAAATAAACTTAAAGCTTCTATTTAACGAACAAAACTAACAAACCTAGATGGCTAATGAGAGGACATTCTTAGCGTGGATACGAACTGCTATTTCATTTCTATCATTTGGTGTTACTTTATTGCAAATATATCGACTCCGAGTAATTTCAAAAGATCAGCATGATACTGGCCAAAATGATTATCTTTCCTCGTATAAAGATATTAGTATAAAGTCTCTGTTAAAATTATTGACAATAATGTTCGTTGTTATTGGTCTTATCTCTACGTTCTTTGGTGCCCTTCGTTACTTTCAGGTTCAGGGTACCTTATTACGTGACTATTATCCAGTCGCAAGGATACTTGTGTTTGTTCTAATTGCTTTTAACATTGTGTTATTAATAATATTATTAGTTACTGATGTTAAAATAACAATTTAAGCTCGGAATTTTAGAACTTACTCGCTTTTCTTCAACCTAATTAAATTCAGAATATATCCTTAGTATATTTCTTAAACAATTTCATCATAGATCCATATTTTGAAGTTATATTACGCTAATTTTAGTTGAAGACTGCTCTTGTATCGAGGTTCTTATAATTGTACGCCTCGGTATTGTGTCATTTTTATCTCGCGTATTGACATTGAAATTTCAATAACAAATATTACGACGTAATAAAGATAAGATTATTATTTTAGATATTATGGCTGATTACGCATCTCAAACTGTTGCCCAATTAAAGGAGGTATTAAAATCAAGAGGATTGTCTATCGAAGGTAAGAAAGCTGATTTAGTTCAACGTTTAAGTGAGCAAGATAATTCTGAACAGCAAGATGAATTGCTTCCAATTGAATCTACCGAAACAGCAGAAGTAGAACAAAAAGAAGAAAAAGGAGAAGTATCCGATGCTGCACCTGCTGCAGAGGCTAATGAAGAAGAGAAGAAACCTGAAGAAAATGCCAATGATACTGCTTCTGGTGCTTCTGAGGAAGTCAAGGAAGAAAAGCCAAAACCTAAAGTATTAACTACCGAAGAGAGAAAGCAATTGGCTGTAGATTTCTTAAACAAGAAAATACAAAGAGCAGAAAAGTTTGGAGATGAATCTGGTGCCCAGGAGGCTAAGAAAGATCTCGCTAGGGTTGAAAAATTTGGAGTAGAACTTGGAACTACTTTAGCCAGGGAGATTGGACTTGTTGATAAGAGTTTGAACAACGGTTTCAAGAAGTTCAATAAGAAAAACTTTAAGAAAAACTTCAAGCCTAGACATAATAAAAATAGACGTTAGGACCATTTCTAAGAAATTTGTATACTATTCTAAAATTTAAAATCTATACACATACTTTAACATAAGTCTAAACTAATATTCTGATCCCTAATTACTTGTAAACATAAAACTGTATTCATCTTTTCTGTTTCCTACATAATGACGCAAAGAAAAAAAGTGGTATATATATTTGAAATTCTAAAATAAGATTTAATTATATCTTATTGAATTAATATTTATGCAATTATGTCTAGAGTAATCAAAGATAAAAAGACAAGATAAAAAGATCTTCCAGAGACGAAAAAATTAAAATGCCTTCAGCCAGATTCGAACTGACGATCTCCTCATTACTAGTGAGGTGCCTTACCAACTTGGCCATAAAGGCTTTAGCAGAATTCTCCTGGGGGTGAGTCGAACACCCGATCTCAAGATTACTTTGAGTATTTCATTACAGTCTCGCGCCTTAGCCAGCTTGGCCACCAAGAGAAATTATGAGGTTGTTAGAGATCAAGATTGTATTAAGCACATGACATAGAATGTGATATGACATGTGATTAAGAT